>PVLC010004131.1:55154-88529 GCA_004027655.1 Graphiurus murinus
GTGTGTGTGTGTGTGTGTGTGTGTGTGTGTGTGTGTGTGTGTGTATCACTGCAAATGGAACCCTGGAGTATTCTATCTCTGAGCTATGCTCCCAGCACTATTTTATTTTTTATTTTGAAACAGGCTCTCACTAAGTTGCAGAGGGCCTCAATAAATTGCTGAGACTGGCCTTAAATCTGCAATCCTCCTGTCTCAGCCTCCTAGGTACTTGGATTATAAGCATGCACCACCATACCCATCTTCTCCCAGCCCTTTTTATTTTTTGTTTTGAAACAGGATCTCACTAGGTTGCTGAGGCTAGTCTTTTTTTTTTTTTTTTTCGGTACTGGGGATTGAACTCAGGGGCATTCTACCTCCGAGCTATACCCCCAGTTCTATTTTTTATTCTTTATTTTGAAACCGAGTCTCACTAAGTTGCGGAGTGCCTCACTTAGGTAGCTGAGGCTGGCCACGAACCCGGATCCTCCAGTCTCAGCTTCCCGGATGCTGGGATTACAAGCGTGCGCCACCACGCCCGGCTTCTGAGGCTAGTCTTGAACCTGTGATCCTCCTGTCTTAGCCTCCCAAGTACTGGAATTACAGGGGTGCACCATCATATCCAGGTTATTTCTTATTTTGAATTGCCATGTAACTTAATTTAATTTACTTAATTTTTGTGGTACTAGGGATCAAACCCTCTGAGCTACACCCCCAACCCTTTTTATTTTGAAACAGAGTCTCACTAGGTTGCTAAAGTCTCCATACTCCTATCTCAGCCTCCCACCTGCATTTCTTAATTTGAAGTGAAATTTCTGGGGGCTTATTTAGTGTCTTCCAATAAAGTTTTTTGTTGTTGTTGTTGTTTCTTTCTTTCTTTCTTTCTTTTTTTTTTTTTTTTTTTTTTTTTTTTTTTTTTTTTTTTTTTTTTTTTTTTTTTTTTTTTTTTTTTTTTAGTACTGGGGATTGAACCCAGGGGCATTCTACCTCCGGGCTACACCCCCAGTCCTATTTTTTTATAAGTTGCAGAGGGCCTCACTAAGTAGCTAAGGCTGGCCACAAACCTGTGATCCTCCAGTTTCAGCCTCCCAAGTACTGGAATTACAAGCATGTGCCACCACGCCCGGCCCAATAAAGTTTTTTTGTCTAAGTTTTTATTTTCAAATAATTATGGACACAGAGGAAGTTGCAAAAATAGCACAGAGAGGTCCCAGTGCCTTTCGCTGAGCCCCCTGCAAAAGTGGCTTCTTAGGTAACTGAAGGACTTGGTCACAACCAGGGTATTGGCGCAGGCCCCATGCGCAGTCACACAGTGTGGGTGCGTGCACGTGTGTGCCTCTTCGCGTGTGTGTGTGGTTCTGTGCAGTTTTTATCACCCATGGATTTGCATAACAGCCACCACAACCAAGACCCAGGCCTGCTCCGTCACCACGGAGACGCTGGGCTCCAGGGCGGCTCAGCTGTGCTCATCCCGCTCGCTGTAGCCTGGAGACTGTTCTTGGCGCAGCATGGAATATTGTGAGATCTGCTTTTTGCCTCCAGCTTGACTTCGTGAGTGCCACCCAGGCCGTGTGTCCCGAGGGCTAGTCCCTGTAACTGCTGAGCGGAGCGCCCTGGTGTGGGGACCCAGTTTGTGTCGCCATCACTCACCAAAGCGTGTTTAGGTTGTTTCCCATTTGTGACTATCGCAAATAAGGCTGCCCTGACGAGCGCCGGCGCATTCCCTGTGGATTGGGTGTTCACTTCTCTAGGACAAATGTCAGCGCTGCTATCCCCAAGTCCTAGGGTGCATGTATGCTTAGTGTTTGGGGACTTTGGGTTTTGTTGTTTTTAAACTGGGAATTAAACTCAGGGGCATGCTAACTCTGAGCTGGACATCCAGATCCAGCCCTTTTTACTCTTTTTTTTTTGAAACAGGGTCTAGCTAAGTTACTGGGATGACAAGCATGTGTCACTGCGCCTTTCTTAGTGTTTTATTTTGTTTTTCATTTGTTTTTGTAGCATTGGGGATTGAACCCAAGGGTATTCTACCTCTGAGCTACAACCCCAGCTCTATTTATTTATTTATTTATTTATTTATTTATTTATTTATTTATTTATTTTGCAGTACTGGGGATGGAACCCAGGGACATTCTACCTCCAAGCTACACCCTCAGTCCTATTTTATTCTTTATTTTGAAACAGGGTCTCACTAACTTTCGGAGTGCCTCCTCACTAAGTAGCTGATGCTGGCCACGAACCCAGATCCTCCTGTCTCAGCCTCCCAAGTACTGGGATTACAAGCGTGTACCACTATGCCCGGCTTTATTTTTTATATTGAAACAAGAGTTTACTAAGTTGCTGAAGTCCTCGATAAACTGCTGAGGCTGGCCTCGAACGGAATCTCGATCCTCCTGTTTTAGCCTCCCAAGTACAAGGATTACAGACGTGCGCCACCATGCCCGGCTAATATTTAGGGTTCTTGCACTTCATTTCCTAGGCAGGGTTGGTCTCTGTCTTCCTTTGAATGTCTCTCAGTCTATAGTGTGTGTGTGTGTGTGTGTGTGTGTGTGTGTCTCTCCCTCTCTCTCGGGGATTTGCCCCCTCCCCCCATACACACAATGCTTTGGCTTGACGCAGACCGCCCATGGGTGCTTCTAAGATTAAGATGGCAGCAAGTGGGGGCACAGGCAGACCTCGAGACAGCCACAGAGTCTGGGAGCTGGAGAACGCGGGCCCCGAGCTTCACAAGGGCTTGCAGAGCCATGACCCCCAAAACAGCCAGCCTGGACCCCTTGCTGAAAAAGGAGGTTTGACAGAAATCTGCCCCCCCTCGCTCTTGCTCGCGCCCCCCTCCAGAGGAAGTGGCTAAAAGGGGGCCGGGGTCAGAGGTTAATACGCCCATTGTGCTTGGGCTGATGGATGCCGGCGTATCAGTGTCAGTGACAGAGCAGGAGACCTCCTCCCCTATCCATGTCATTGGAGGGAGGGGTCCCTGTGGGTCTTTTTTTTTTTTTTTTGCAGTACTAGGGATTGAACTCATGGGCATTCTACCTCTGAGCTATACCCCCAGCCCTATTTTTTATTCTTTATTTTGAAACCGAGTCTCACTCAGTTGCAGAGTGCCTCACTAGGTAGCTGAGGCTGGCCTCGAACCCGGATCCTCCGGTCTCAGCCTCCCGGGATTGTAATGCTGGGATTACAAGCGTGCGCCACCACGCCCGGCTCCCTGTGGGTCTTTGATGGCCACCGGGACCACCCTAACGGTGGTGGGGAAGCCAGGCCAGTCCCAGAATGTGGCCCTCCACCGCCCCTGCCGTTCCGCCCTTTCCTTCTCTACCACCAGGGGCGTGGGGGGCAGTGGAGGGAGGACAGGGAGCCTGACAAGGGAGCAGGCCAGACCCAGGGACCCCACAGAGGCTGTCCCATGCCAGCCAGGCCTGACTTCTGTACACCTGGGTCCCTGGAAGCGACCTGGTGATACTCAGCTCTTCCATATTTTGGATGGGGAAACTGGGTCAGGGACATGACCAGGAGTAGAGCCAGGTCCTGTGACTTCCTGCTCACCATGTCAGGACGGGGCCAGCAACAGAGAAATGGGGACACTGCACCAAGACACAGTCCCCCTCTTGAGGGGTTCACAGGCTTGGGAGGAAGTGGGCCATATGTGCATCGAAAACTGTAACTAAGTATGGTAAATTAGGGCCGGGCATGGTAATCCCAGTACTTGGGCAGCTGAGACTGTAGGATCACAGGTTCAAGGCCAACCTAAGCAATGTAGTGAGACCCTCGGCAATTTAACGAGACCCTGTTTTAAAATAAAAAAGGGCTGGGAAGCCAGGCGTAGTGACCCACGCCTGTAATCCCAGTATTTGGAAGACCGAGACAGGAGGACTGCAGGTTCACAGTCAGTCTCAGCTACTTAATGAGATCCTCAACAATGTAGTGAGACCCTGTTTCAAAATAAAGATTAAAAAATAGGGCTGGGGGTATAGCTGGGAGGTAGAATGCCCCTGGGTTCCATCCTCAGTACTGCAAAAAAAAGGGGGAGGGCTGGGAATTGGGAATGTAGCTTGGAGGTAGAATGCCCTGGGTTCAATCCCCAGCGCCAAGAAGGAAAAAAAAAAAGTATAGTAACTTTGGGAAGCATAGAGGACTGTGGGTACCAGAGAAGGAACCCCTGGCCCAGCCAAGACGTCAGGGAGACTACCAGGAGATGATGCTGGGGCCCATTCTTAGGAGATGAATAGAAGCTAGCCGGGCGTGGTGGCGCACGCTTGTAATCCCAGCATTTGGGAGGCTGAGACTGGAGGATCCAGGTTCGCGGCCAGCCTCAGCTGCTTAGTGAGGCCCTCCGCAACTTAGTGAGACCTTATTTCAAAATAAAGAATAAAAAATAGAGCTGGGATTGTAGCTTGGAGGTAGAATGCCTCTGGGTTCCATCCCCAGTATCAAAAAAAAAAAAAAAAAAAGAAGCTAGATCAAAGTGGGTAAAGGCAGCTGGGAAAAGTGTTCCAGACAGGGGAACAGCATAGACAAGAGCGTAGAGTAAACCCAGAGGTGGTGTGTGTGAGCTGCAGCAGTCCAGTGGCGAGAGACCAGGCCAGGGCTTTGTATGCCGCGTTGAGATGGTTAGCTCTGTCACCTGGGTGGGGGAAAGAGGTAGCAGCCTGGTTCTACCTCTGCCTCTATTCATCCAGGTCAGGGAGCAGCAGTGTGACCTTGGGCAGGTCACTTGCTGCTGTGCTGCCTGGTCTAGCCCAAGCAGACAGAGGGTGACAGAGGCCGGAGGAGCTCAGAATCACCTCTGCGGACCCCTCAGGCGGCCGGGGCCGGGCAGGCTGTGCAGCCACCCGCGGGGCTTAGGGGGCACGGCTGGAAAAGATGGTCTGGGGTGAGTAACAGGAAGTCACCTTGGGACCGCAGGGAGCCGGGCCACACAGCTTTGTGCAGTCGCGCCTGTCCTAGATGGGGACTTGCTGTTAGGGGATGGGAAATAAACGCCGTATGTGAGTTGGACTTTCTGCTATTTATAGTAAAATGGCTTCCTTGCTGGGGTTCAAGCAGAAAACATGAATACATTCCCTGAACTTGTCCAACTGTCCTCCCAGAAACACGAGGCTCTTTTTCTTTCTTTTCTTTTTGGTACTGGGGATTGAACCCAGGGGTGTTCTACTTCTGAGCTATAGCCCGGCCCTTTTTATTTTTTATTTTGAAACAGGGTCTTGCTGAATTGCTGAGACTTGCCTTGAGCCTGTGATCCTGTCTCAACCTCCTATGTACTGGGATTTCAGGCCCGCGCCGTCACCCCTGGCTACAAGATTCTTTCCTAAACATGGGACGTGCTCCTCACCTTCATTTCTAACAACTTGAAAACTTGCAAGTGGGACTGAGGCTGTAGCTCAGTGCTAACACATGTTCTGTGCATTTGTGAGCCCCCCTCCCCAGCACTGCAAAATAAAAAAGTTCAGACTGTAATCTCAGCTACTCAGGAGGCTGAGAGAGGAGGATCACAAGTTCAAGGACAGTATAGGTAATTTATTGAGACCTTGTTTCAATTATTATTATTTTTTCGGTACTGGGGATTGGACCCAGAGGTATTCTACCTCCAAAGGCATTCTACCCCCAGCCCAATTTTACTTCTTATTTGGAAACAGAGTCTCTCTAGGTTGCTGAGAGCCTCACTAAGTTGCCAAGGCTAGCTTTGAAACTGCGATCCTCTTGTCTCAGCTTCCCAAGTACTAGGATTACAAATGTGTTACCACACTCAGTTCAAATTTTAAAAAGAAAAAAGGGCTGGGGTTGTAGGCCAGCCTCAGTAAATTAGCGAGATCTTGTTTCAAAATAAGTAATGCCGGGTGTGGTGGTGCACGCTTGTAATCCCAGCATTCGGGAGGCTGAGTCCAGAGGATCTGGGTTTGCGGCCAGCCTCAGCTACCTAGTGAGGCAGTCCGCAACTTAGTGAGACCCGGTTTCAAAATAAAGTAAAAAGTAGGGCTGGGGGTATAGCTCGGAGGTAGAATGCCCCTGATGCCCCTGAGTTCAATCCCCAGTACCGCAAAAAAAAAAAAGTAATAAAAAGTAGGGCTGGGGGTGTAGCTCAGAGATGGAAAGCCCCTGGGTTCAATCCCCAGTGCCAAAAAGAAAAGGAGGGAAGGGAGGGAGGGAGGAGGGGGAAGGAAAGAGGGAGGAAGGGAGGAAGAAAGGGAGGGAGGGAGGAGCACTTATTATAGACATTTGGAAACACAATAAAAGACGAAGCACTGAAATTTTTAAAATCACTCAAAATTCAACCACCTAGAAATAATTAAGGTTCAAATTTTTATATATTGTCTTTTAGTTTTTTTCCATACATTTTTAAATGAGATTGAGCTCACAGAATATAGGGTTTTTTTCTTTTTATTGAAGTTACCTATATGCATATATCGTTTTACATCCTGTTCTTCCACTTGGTTATACCAAAAACATTCCCCATAGCATCAGAAATCCTCAGAAGCATGCCTACTCCCCTCTCTCTCTACCTCCGAGCTACACCCCCAGCCCTATCTTATGGTTATTTTGAAACAGTGTCTCCCTAGGTTGATGAGAGTCTCTCTACTTACTGAGGCTATCCTCAAACTAGCAATCCTCCCATCTCAAGTACTGAGATTACAGGCGTGTGCCACCAGAAGCATCTTTCAGTGGCTGCATCACCGTGTCCTATCGCAGGAACCAGAGAGGATTCGCCCGGCCCACCTTCCATTGGAGCGCTGAGGCTGTGGCCCGTCGGCAGCGGACACCTTGGGCATGAATCTCTACCTGCGTTCATCTGTTTCAGTGCAGTGCGGATGGATTCAGCCCCCGCGTCACCAGGTCGGGGCAGTGGCTGAGCCGGCAGCTTTGTCCGTGCATCCTGACACAGCGGCACCGCCTTGCAGCGCCCTGTCGGTGTCCCGTGACAGTAGCTGCAGATGGCATGGGTAACTCACCACTGTCTCCCTCTGCCAGGGCTCTCCTCCCCGCTTCCTCCTCTAATTATCTTCCTTTTGTTCCGCTCCAATCTAGGAAGTCAAAGCCCCAGGTAGGGTGGCCGTCCACTATGAATGAATGAGCCTTCGGTGGACCCCAGAGGCACAGGGCAGGCTCCCTTGGGAGACGGTACCTGATTTGGTGTGGGGTGGGAGAACTACCCCGACTGAGGACCAGGAGCATCCTGCACCTGTGCGCCAGCCTCTGGGGACGGTGGCCCCTGTGCTGGCTCCTTCACCAGAGCGCCTGTGTTGGGTGGTGGTCGAGAGATGGGGCCCATGGGGACCCAGGCAGAAAGCGCTTTGAAATCTGCCAAGAGAATGCAAGCGCAGGGCAAACTCCAACCATGGCCCTACTCTGTGCGGTGTCTTGGGGAAGCCAGTCCCCGCTGAGGATGTGGGCTGGAGAGGCACCGGGAGCTGCCCTGGCATGCACACGGGGCGGGGTGGTGACAGCTGCCCACCAGGCGGGCACATCTGACAGCTGTCTGGAGGCCCATGGAGGACAGGCCAGCGCACACAGTCAGCATGCAGAGCCCTCAGAAGAGAGGGGACAGCCTAGCAGCCCCCACCTCCTCGGGACCCCGAGGCTTCCTTCTTCTATGGCCTCCGGGGGAGACAGCGACCCTCAGGACCCCCAGGCCTACACCTCCCCGTCCCCCCACTGCAGAAAGGACTTTGGACAGGAGCCCCCAGCCTGCCTCCGGGAACCTGTGGATGTTCTCAGCCCCTAGCTCCTCCCTCCCTGCCGGGGGACCCCAACCTCCAGCCCATCCCCGCTCGAGGGACCCTGCTCGGCGCACCTCCGCTGTGCCTCTGACCCCGTAGGCTGTGGCACGAGGCCCTTCTCCCCGAGCCCTCTCGCAGGGCTGTCTCTGCAGGCGTCTTCGCTGGCTGCCCCAGCCTCGGTGCCCCTCTCCTCGGTGGGGCAGCTCGGCCGCCGCCTCCCCTCCCCGGCCGTGGGCGGGCACAGCTGTTGGCCCGATGGTGGCCTCAACAGCCCCGCTGCCGAGGCCTCTGGCCACTACCTGCAAGGACCAGGACTGCCGGGAGCAGGCGGCCCGTCGTCCCGGCTTTCCACCAGCACCCTTGGGCGGCCCAGAGCCCAGCAGACACCGAGGGCCTTCTGTGGGAGAGGCCGAAGGACCAAGCTGCCGGGTGACCTGCTGGCCGGGTCTTGTCCCTCCAGGAAGAGCGCAGAGGCCCTTTCCTACCCGCGCCCTTCCGCACATTAGGCAACAAGCCTTACAAAACTGGCGTTGGAAGCCGGGCGCAGTGCTACACCTCTAGTTCCAGCTACTCAGAAGACTGAGGCAGGAGGATCGCTCTCTTTTTTTTTTTTCTTTTGGTACTGGGGCTGGAGCCCAGGGGCCTTCTACCTCTAGGCTACATCCCCAGACCTATTTATTTATTTATTTATTTATTTATTTTGGGGTACTGGGGATTGAACCCAGGGGCATTCTACCTCCAAGCTACACTCCCCAGCCCTATTTTTTTATTCTTTATTTTGAAACAGGGTCTCACTAAGTTGCAGAGGGTCTCATTAAGTAGATGAGGCTGGCTGCAAACCCAGATCCTCCAGTTTCAGCCTCCCAAGTACTGGGATTACAAGCGTGCGCCACCATGCCTGGCTCCTATTTTATTTTTTATTTGGAAATAGGGTCTCGCTAAGTTGCTGAGGCTGGCTTTGAACCTGCGATCCTCCTGTCTCAGCCTCCAAAGTACTTGGGACTACAAGCGTGTGCCATCATGCTGGGCCCAGGAAGACCTCTTGAGCCCAGGAGTTTGAGGATAGCCTGGAAAACACAGTGAAAATAAATAAAACAACAAAAATTAAAATAAAATAAAAAGGAATAAAATAAATAAAACAATACAAGTAAATAAATTAATAAAATGTAAAGATAAATAATAGAATGTAAAACAAATAACACATGAAATAAGAATAAAAATAAATTTTAAAACATAAATAAAATAATATAATAAAATAAGTTGGTGCTTGGGGGTTACTGTTTCCTGAGATGGAGACTACTGGACACAAAAGTGTCCCCATGCAGAGGGTCCAGGTGCAGAGGGACGATGTCCTCCAGGACATGCCACTACCAGAAGTGTCCATCCACCAGCAGGATTAGGACACTGCCTCTTTATTTTAATTTTTAAAAATTTTCTTGTAGTTCTAGGGATGGAACCCAGGGGCATTCTACCTCTGAGCTACACTCCCAAGCGTATTATATTCTTTTATTTTGAAACAGGGTCTCACTATGTTGCAGAGGACCTAAATTCCTAAGGCTGACCACAAACCTGTGATCTTCCTGTCTCAGCTTCCCAAGTACTGAGATTACAAGCGTGCGCCACCTGGCTAGACGTTGCCTCTTTAGACCACATCGCCAGGGAATGCAGACTGATGAACCCCAGGAAACATCCAGGTCTTACTCTCAGAGGTAAAATGCTGCAGGGAGCGGGGCGTGGTGGTGCACACTTGTAATCCCAGCATTTGGGAGGCTGAGACAGGAGGATCCGGGTTCAAGGCCAGTCTCAGCTATCTAGTGAGGCACTCTGCAACTTAGTGAGACCCTGTTTCAAAATAAAGAATAAAAAACTAGGGCTGGGGGTGTAGCTCAGAGGTAGAATGCTCCCAGGTTCAATCCCCAGTACTGAAAAAAAAAAAAAAGCCACAAGGTTCAATCTCCAGTACCCCACGCCCCCCAAAAAAAGAAAGGGAGGAAGAAACCCTGTACCTTTTGGCCATCGCCCATAGCCACCAGCCCCTGGAAACCACTCACCTACTTTCTGTCTTTATAGGTTTGCCTCTTCTAGACATTCCAAACTTAACTTCTCTTGCCTCAGTTTCCCCATCTATAAAATAGAGTGATAATAGTCCCCCCATTTGAAAATGGTTTATGGGGAAGATTTTTTTATTATTTATTTATTTTGCGGTACTGGGGAAGGAACCCAGGGGCATTCTACCTCCGAGCTACACCCCCCGTCCTATTTTTTTATTCTTTATTTTGAAACAGGGCCTCACTAAGTTGCTGAGGCTGGCCTCGAACCTGGATCCTCTGGTCTCAGCCTCCCAAGTACTGGGATTACAAGCATGCACCACCACACCTGGCTTTGAGGATTTAAAAGGACTTGGGACAATGTCTGGCCCAGATGACACACTGGCAAGGTCTGTCCCCATCCCAGGCTGACGCGCCGCCTCCGTCACCGCCCCACCCGCCACCCGCCTTCCAGTTGCCCTAAGAGCTCATTTTGTCCCTTCCCTATCCCCAGCCCAGAGCGCCCTGAGACACCAGACCTCCCAGGGTCTCTACCCAGACATCCCGACAGCACCTCCCCACACTCGAGGGCCCTGCTGGCTCCCGGCTCAGGAAATGGCATGACCATCTACCTGACCACCTGGGCCAGGAACAGGGGCCTGCCCCCTGCCCCCCACCATCCGGTCCATCAGTCCTGACTGCGGCCCCGTCTCTCCATCCCAGCGGTGGCTGCCAGCCTGGCTCTGGTGCCCAATGCAGTTCCACCCCCCACTGGCTCGCTGAGGAGCCTCCGGCAAGTCACCACACCTCTCTGAGCCTGTTTCCTGGAGGATAGAATAGAGACAACAGTGCTTCTTCCTCGCTGGTTTGGAGGGTTATAGGAATAAAACCCACGAAGAGCTTGAGCCCCTGATAATCATGGCTGTGGCTTTGATCTCTCTGTCCTGGCTGACTGGAGGCTCCTGGCCGAGTGTGCCCTCCGTGTTCCCCGCCACGCCCCCTGCACACGGGTCACAGTTGCGGGGTGCTGAACGTCTGCAGGACACAGCAAAGCCACCACGCTCCCTCGGTCATCACGACACTGCCATGGTGCCCACATTTCACAAACGAGGAACTGAGGCCCACATCCCACAGCTGGAGTTGACCCCTGCCCTCAGGGCGTCTGTGCCTGGATTCGACACCTTTACTGGATGTGTGCCAGGCACCGAGCCAGGTTCTGGGTGTGGAAACAGCTGCCATAAAACAGACGGCACAGACCCAGCCCGCGGGGCAGTGATCCTTCCAGAACCTGAGTCCGACACCTCTACAATCAGCGACCACCCTCTCTGCACCTAGGATCTGTATGGTCAGGGCCCTCGGGAGGTCCCTCCCCCAGGGCTGCCTCCTTTCCCAACAGTCTCTGCTCGCTAAACCCCTCCCAGGCTCCATTCATGGCCACCTCCTCCAGGAAGCCTTCCTTCCCCAGCTCCCAGGCCCACGTCCTTGGTGCTCCCTGGCCCCCGTCGCACAGCACCTGAGCTCTGTCCCTCCTCCTCGAGGACCAGTGGGGCCTTTCACTTGGGCCTCTCTCTCCCCATCCCACCCGCCACCAGGCCTGGGGGTTCCATCTCCTCTGGGCCAATGGCGGCAGGCCCAGCTCCGACGTAAAGTGGTGTACACACTCCATTCTGCCTCACGCTCCTGCCAACGAGGGGGTGAAGCCAGGTGGGGGTTCCTCTGAGTGTTGGGGGCCTGAGCACAGCCTCCCTGGGCTCTGGCTCCTGACTGAGATCTGCCCGTGTCCATTGCCTCCCCAGCCCCCCACCTCCTCAAGGGGAGGCAGAGCCCCAGAGAGAGCTGACCAGAGCTGGAGTCAGTGGGGTGGCCAATCTGAGTTAAGGCTGGCCTCAAAGTGCGATCCTCCTGTCTCAGCCTCCCAAGTACTGGGACTACAGGCGTGCACTACCAAGTCCCGCCTGTGCAGCCACTCTGAGCCTCAGTTTCCTCATCTGAAAAATGACATCACCAGGCCGGCCAGGCCAGCGGTTGTGAGGGGCTCTGGGCGGGGACAGTGACAGAAGCGGCCTTTTCAGAGAGCAGACACTGCGTTGTCTGGCCGGCTTCCTGACATTCTCATCTCGGACATATTCTGTTTCATTTTGAAAAAGAAAAAGAAAAAAAAATCCCAGTAAATTTGGCTTGGCTTTCTCTACACCCAGCGCGGGCGTTCCCAGGGTCGGGGCCTAGTGAGAGGCTCTTCCTGGAGATGTCGGGGTGGGGGGAGCCCGGGGCTCAGCCTCAGCTGCAGCACCTGCTCCCCAGGACCCTGGGACACTTACCCTGGGAGCCCCATCTCCACCTCCTGAGACAGGCGCCCCGGCCTCTGGAGGCGCTGTGTGCAGCTTAAGCAAGATGGCGGGTGGGAAGCGTCTTGTCCCAGGGCAGGGAGGCGGCCCAGGCTGGGGCTCGGGGAGAGGAGGGTCCCACCTCTCCCTGGAGGACAGGAAGCAGGCCCCGGGACTTCACCCTGAGCCCCAGCCACCCCCAGTGTGGCCTCTCTGACCCCCAGGGTCTCCGAAAAGCCAGGGACAGCGTGGAAGGGCGGCTCTCAAAATGGCCGCCGCGGCCCTTTCTCCTCCCAGGCGCCTGGGGAGAGGCAGGGCGCCACGGCCAGGCCACGGTCAGTCCCCACAGCCCAGGGGTGCAGAGTGGGGCGGGAGGCGTGGGGAGGAGGGAGTTGGGGTGGGTGGGGGGCCGGGGAAGAGCCGGAGCGAGGGGCCGGGAGAGAAACAAAAGGTCCCTTTGTGGCGCGGGCAGGGAGAAGCGGGAGCGTATTACCCAATGCCCAGAAGCCATGTTGGTAACAAGAGAACCATTCTCTGCCTCGCTTGGAAAACAACTTGGAGCAGAGAGAGACGGGGAGAGATTTAACCCCATGGGCGCGGGCGCCGGGGCCTGAGGCCATGGCGGGGTGGGAAGCAAGGGCACGCTGGGGGCCTTCTCCCTGAGCAGCGCCATTTCCTGTCTCCTGCTCTGGACAGGACCAGAGGCCCAACATGGCCGCTTGGCCAAATCCCAGCAGCCTTTGGACCGGGGCCTGGAGGCGTGGACTGGCTTCTCCCTGCCTGGGCCCGGTCAGATGGGTGGTCCCCTTCAAGTTCAGGGCCTGGCCCAGTCCAACTTCCAGGGGACCCTCTGAATCCTTACACCTTCGAGCTTTGGGTCCCAGGGGTGGACCCAGTTCCAGGGCTACTGGCCTCCTTTTCCTCCTCATGCTGAAGAGGAGCTTACCTCTTCCTGAAAAAGTCCCTCCCTTTTTTTGCACAGTTTTGTCTTGGAGAAAGTTTTCCCTAAAATTTAATCAAATCCCTTCATTCTCAGCCTAGCTTAACCCCCTTCTATTCACCAACTGTGGTGCCCAGGCCCCAGACACCAGCTCTGATAATAGGGCAAGGGGCACTAAGAGAACTTCCTTCCTTCCTTCTTCCCTCCCTCTTTCCCTCCATCTTTCCTTCCTTCCTCCAACGGAAGCTCTGACGGAGCTCTGGCCCTGGGCCAGCATGGTTCCAACCCTGGGAATAGAGCCGTAGACAGAGCAGACCAGCTTGCCCTCAGGGATGGGTATTCTCATCAGGGAGAAGGACAAGAAAGAAACCAACCTGCAAGGCAAGGTCAGGCAGCCATAAGCTCTGTGATGACAGGCAAAGGAGGGTAAGAGGGAGGGAGAGACATTAGAAAAGCCAGGCGTGATGGCCCATGCTTATAATCCCAGTATTTGGGAGGCTGAGACAGGAAGATCACAGGTTCGAGGACAGCCTCAGCAAGTAGTGAGACTCAACAACCTAGTGAGATCCTGTTTCCAAATAAGAAATAAAATCAGACTGGGGGTGTAGCTTGAAGATAGAATGCCTCTGAGTTCCATCCCCAGTACCAAAAGAAAAAAAGAAATGGTGGTCAGAAGCAGGATGTGGTGGCACATGCTTGTGATCCCAGTACTTGGGAGGCTGAGATAGGAGGATCGCTGGTTCACAGCCAATCTCAGCAATTTAGTGAAGCCAAAACTTAGTGACATCAGCCAATGGCCCAGAGAAACAGGCCCAGCACCCAGGCGTGGACAGGCTTTTCCCTGCCCGTCCCCACCTTCAGCCTCAGGCTGGTCCCTGGCCTCCCCAAGCCTCAGTTTCCTTATCAGTAAAATCCCACCCGTCAGATGCATTGAAAAAAAAAGGCTGCTAAGCCAGGTATGGTGGCACATGCTTGTAATCCCAGTACTCAGTAAGTTGAAGACAGGAGGATCACAGGTTCAAGGACAGTCTCAGCAAGCAGTGAGACTCTCATCAACCTAGTAAGACCCTGTTTCAAAATAAAAATAAAATAGGGCTGGGAGTTTAACTCAGAGGTAGAATGCCCCTGGGTTCAATCCTCAGCAACACACACACACACACACCAGCTAGCTGGGCATGGTGACATATACCCGTAATCCCAGTACTTGAGAGGCTGAGACAGGAGGACTAAAGGTTCAAGGTCAGTCTCAGCAATTTAGCAAGGTCTTCAGTAACTTTTTTTTTTTCGGTACTGGGGATTGAACTCAGGGGAATTCTACCTTTGAGCTATACCCCTAGCCCTATTATTTATTCTTTATTTTGAAACAGGGTCTCACTAAGTTGCAGAGTGCCTCACTAGGTAGCTGAGGCTGGCCGCAAACTGTCATCCTCTGGTCTCAGCCTCCCAATGCTGGGATTACAAGCGTGCGCCACCACGCCCGACTGGTCTTCAGTAACTTAGTGAGATTCTGTTTAAAAAAAAAAAATAGGGCTGGAGGTGTAGTTCAGAGGTAGAATACCCCTGGGTTCCCCAGTACCCCCGCAAAAAAGAAGAAGGAAAAACAGTTCATTCTTCACAGGACAGAAGGGGCCACTCTGAGAGGTGAGGCTGCAGCTCTTGGTCTCCCAGTGAGCCCCAGGGCCAGGGCTTTCCCTGCCTCCCCCTCTGCCAACACGCCTGTGTGGCCTCAGTTCTGCCCTGGCATTAGCAGCAGACAGGTACCAAGTCCCTGCCTTGTGGCCCCAGCATCTGGGACAGTCGCTGCAGAAAGTAGTGACAGCGTCGGGGGCGTCAGTCTGCAGAGGCCAGTGGCAGGAGAGGAGGGCACAGGAGCGCGGCCAACTGGGGGACTCAACCCCCCGCCCCCGGCAGGCAAGAGAGCACCCCTGGCTTCTGTCTGCCCCCCAGCTTTTTTTTTTTTTTTTTTTGGCGGAACTGGGGCTAGAACCCAGGGGCATTCTATCTCCGAGCTATACCCCTAGTCCTATTTTTAATTCTTTATTTTGAAACAGGGTCTCAGTTGCAGAGGGCCTCACTAAGTAGCTGAGGCTGGCCGAGAACCAGGATCTTCTGGTCTCAGCCTCCCAAGTACTGGGATTACAAGCGTGCGCCAACATGCCCGGCTTACTCTTTATTTTGAAACAGGGTCTCACCAAGTTGCAGAGGGCCTCACAAAGTAGCTGAGGCTGGCAGCAAACCTGTGATCCTACCATCTCAGCCTCCCAAGTACTGTGATTACAAGCGTGTGCCACCCCGCCCGGCTTGCTCCCCAACTTTCTGTGGGCCTCGGGCAGCCAGTTGGCCTCCAGGGCTTCAGCATGGTCATCTGTGTGAGGGGCCGTCCAGGCCCTCAGAGTGGAGGCGAGAGTCAGGTGTGGCATGAGCTGAGGATATCAAGTCCTCAGCGAGGCTGCTGGTGCCAGCGTTGGAGGCGTCCAGGCCCTTGCACCATTTACAAGAGTCCAGCATGGTGACCTCCCGCCACAGGAAGGAGAGGGACGGCCAGGGCAGAGGACAGGGAGGTGTCCTCCTCCAGGAAGCAAGATGTAAGCTGAGTGTGTTATGGACTGGGAGGATTCGCAGACAGAGGGGTAGGCGGAAAGACCAGACAAGGGAAAGGCAGAACCGGGATCCATACGGAGAGCAAGTGGGGCGCCAGCCCCCAGGAAAGCCCTAGCCCCCGGGCTGCAGCTCCCGCCTTGGGCTTGGAGCTCCCAGCTGGAGGCGCTCCGCCTGAGTTCTAGTTTTAGTTCTTCATTTACTAAAATGTGATTTGCAGCAAGCTCTGACCCCTGTAAGTTTTCATTTACTTTTTGTTTTTAATTTTTTTGTTTTTAGCACTAGGGATAGAACCCAGGGACATTCTACCTCCAGGCTATACCCCCAGCCTTATTTATTTATTTATTTATTTATTCATCCATTCATTCAATTTTTGTGGTACCCAGGATTGAACCCAGGGGCATTCTACCTCCAAGCTACACCCCAGCCCCATTTTTTATTCTTTATTTTGAAACAGGGTCTCACTAAGTTGCAGAGAGCCTCACTAAGTAGCTGAGGCTGGCCATGAACCCACAATCCTCTGGTCTCAGCCTCCCAAGTACTGGGATTACAAGCATGTGCCACCATGCCCAGCTTCTATTTTTTCATTTTGAAATAGGGTTTTGGCAAGTTGCTGAGGCTGGTCTCAAACCTGCGATCCTCCTGTATCACCCTCCCAAGTACTGGGGTTACAGGCATACACCACCACATCCAGCTAATTTTTTGTTGTTATTGTTTCGTTTTGTTTATTTTGCAGTACTAGGGATTGAGCCCAGGGCATTCTACCTCCAAGCTCCACCCCCAGCCCTATTTTTTATTCTTTATTTTGAAACACGGTCTCACTAAGTTGCAGAGGGCCTCACTAAGTAGCTGAGGCTGGTCACGAACCGGGATCCTCTGGTCTCAGCCTCTCAAGTACTGGGATTACAAGCGTGTGCCACCATGCCTGGCTTCGTTTTTTTAAATCTATAAAATGGAGACAGTATTGGCACCCATCTCATAGAATTGTCCAATAAAACCAATTTCAGGGAGGGCATGTGGCTCAGTTTAGAACACCTACCATGTGTGAGACTGTGGCTTCCATCCTCAGTACCACACACACACAAATGATAATAAGCTTCAACTTATCTGTAGCACTTGATCTTGATATAAAATAAAGATTAGTTCCTATTAAAAACAAACAGAAAGCCAGGCATGGTAGCGCACTCTTGTAATCTCAGTACTTGGGAGGCTGAGACCAGAGGATCTGAGTTTGCAGCCAGCCTCAGCTACCTAGTGAGGCATTCCACAACTTAGTGAGACCCTGTTTCAAAATAAAGAATAAAAAATAGGACTGGGGGTGTAGCTCAGAGGTAGAATGCCCCAGAGTTTAATCCCCAGTACGGCAAAACAAACAAACACAAAGGTTAGTTTTTTTCAATGCTCCTAGCTGGTTTCTGCCTCTGGTCCCCCCCCAACACACACACCCCAGCACTCCCTCCTGTGGCTTTGGGGGCTGGCTAAGGAAGTCGGGGGACAAAGAAGTGGCTCCCCAGCAAGGCCAGGGCCTCAACGGCAGGAAGGAGCTGAGAGAGGTGGGAGGGACCCAGAGGCCGGGAGGAGGCCGCGCCAACCCAACCCCAGGGCTCAGGGCACCCGCCTGCCCAGGTGCCACTCCCCTCCCACTAGGCGCTGAGAGCCGGACTCAGAGTCACCACAGCCACTCTTATCTCGCAGGATCAAAGGGCTCCATGCCCAAGGGGCAGAGCATTCGGAGACAGCGGGTCACGTGGGAGCGTGCCTGGCGCCCTCACCCATCTCACCCACTTGCCCGCCCAGCGGCCCAGGGTAGAAGGAAGCCTCTAGGCCTTCCACGTGGCACTGTCGTCAGGAGGCTGATTCACGTGGGGAGCGGCGTGGGGGCTGTGGCGCCTTCCGGTGGCTTCCCCGCCTCCAGCCCGCCCCGCAGGATCCCGCCACCACGTTTGGAAAACAACTGAGGAAATCAAGTGGAAACATAAACCCGCCACCCTGTCCCTCCCCACCCTAGCCCCCCCTGCACGGAGGCTGCGCCAGCCCAGCGGGCCTGCCCTGGCCGGGCCCCGCGGGCACTGCGGCTCTGTCCCAGGGTTCCCAGAAGCTGGGCCTGTCACCTGCCTGCTCCTCCCTTTCCCTCACCCTTCACCCCCTAACCTCCAGGCAGAGGGACCCAGGGACCCAGGGCCAGGGAAACTGCAGGCTGCTCCCCCGGCAAGTCCCTTCCCCTCGGTGGATTTTATAACTCCAAGCGCAGAGCTTCCCCTACCTGAAACTCGGTTCCAGGACACAGGCCTTGGCATACTTCAAGGCCCAGCTCAGCTGCCTGTCCTCTGCCAAGCTCCCCGTCCCGGGAGGAGCGGCACCACAGCCCCTGTATCTACAGGGTAGGCCCTGTCGGTGTGCGGCGGTATCTGACAGTGTCCCCACAAGGTGCTGAGGCCATGGGGGCGAGGTGCAGACTTTTTTTGGGGGGGGGGGTACTGGGGATCAAACCCAGGGGCATTTTACCTCTGAGCTGCCCTATTTTATTACTTTTAGTGTGTGTGTGTGTGTGCGCGCGCGCACATTGTACTGGGAATTGAACCTGGAGGCTATACCAGTAGCCCTTTTTATTTTTTTATTTTCTTTGTGGTACTGGGGATTGAACCCAGGGGCATTCTACCTCCGAGCTACACCCCCAGCCCTATTTTTTGTTCTTTACCTTGAAACAGGGTCTCACTAAGTTGCAGAAGGCCTCACTAAGTAGCTGAGGCTGGCCACGAGCTTGTGATCTTCCTGTCTCAGCCTCCCAAGGACTGGGATTACAAGCGTGTGCCACTATGCCCGGTTTATTTCTTTTATTTTCAGACAGGCTCTCCCTAAGTTGCTAAGACTGGCCTTGAACCTTCGATCCTCCTGCCTCAGCCTCCCAAGTATGGGATTACAGGTGTGCGCCACCACACCTGGCTATTCAGGTGCACATCTTAATCACCCTGGTTTCCCTCCCCACACGCAGCACTGGGCCTGACAAGAGTAGAGCTCAAGGGAGGCAGCGATACATTCACGTGCACCTCTGGACAGTGGCGTGCTGTCGAATGCCTGACAACCAGCTCTGTCACGGGGAACCGGGGATGGAGGAGTAGATGGTGATTATCACAAGGTTAAAAACTCCCAGTGGGGCTGGTTTCAGGTTTCCAAGGTAATATCAACAGGCTTGGAAGGTTGCAGAAAATGGAATAATTGGCTCCTGGGAGCTGGTGGGAGCCGACCCCGGCATCCCGTGGGATTTGGTTCATGAGCTGTAGTTGCCCAAGTTGGTGGGGGTTCAGCACTCCTCCGTCCCTGGCCCACTGGCCCGAAAGTGGAAAAGCGCTGTGCTTAGTCCTGCCATGGTCTGAGTCCGGCTCGGTATGCAGGGAAACGGGGACAGAGCCTGACTTCTGGGGGCTGCCTTGCTGTGCAGGGTCAGCCTGGGAAGAGAAGACAAGGGCTGCACAGTGGGGAAGGGAAGGGGGGGCAGGATGGCAGAGAAGGTCTGGGGGGGCCTGGGCAAAGATTCCAGGGGATAAGGAAGAGGCCCACCCCACCCCACCCACCCCCAGGTCACCGTGTGGCCAATCAGTGTGTGTGTGTGTGTGTGTGTGTGTGTGTGTGTGTGTGTGTGAGAGAGAGAGAGACAGAGACAGAGACAGAGACAGAGACAGAGACAGAGAGACAGAAACAGAGAAAAAGACATTCTGGAGACCAGCGCCAGCATCCTTAGAAGGATGTGACACCCCATCTTGTCAGGGCCCTTCTCCTTCTCCCCAGGTCAAATGACGCCAGGTGGCACCCCAGCCTCTCCGGGCCTCTCCAGGGCCAGCAGGGTTCCTTACTAAGGAGCCTCAGGGGAGCTGACGGGTGCAAGTCCCTCGCCCCTGCCAGCCAGCTGTGCTCCTGGGGAGACCCTGTCTGCAGATCAGAGCTCTGCTGGGCGCCAGCTGTGGAGGAAGGGGACACTGGCCAGCAAGAAAGTGGACAGGGCATCCAAACTTCAGACCAAAACAGAGGCCAAGAGAGAGGGGACCAGACTCCTGGGGAAGGGACAGCAGGCAGGAGCCACGCATTAGCTGGTGACTGGCTATGGGGGTGACAGGGACGATGAGTCCAAATGTCTCCCGAGCTCCATGCCAGGTCACTGGAGAACAGTGGGGCCGTTGACGGGCCAAAGAAGAGGCGTGGGGGCCAGTTTGGGGGCAGGATGGTGACGTGGGTTGGGGACGCAGGCATTTTAGGGTGGAAGAAACCTCAGAGGTCATCCGGGTCACTCAGGCCTGAGCGGCCCTTGGTCACACTGTGAAGTGAGTGGCCTGGGACAGGGGTGGCTTTGGGGTCAGGGCCCAGGCTGGGGACCTGCCAGGGTTAAAGGGTGTGAGGCCCGTGCCAGGCCAGGTCCTGGACTGGGCGGGGGGACCCAGAGGTGACTCAGACCCAAACCCCACCCCCAGGGCTTTGCAGTTCTGAGGGGGAGGCAGACAGCCGTAATCACAGCTCACTCTGAGGGTACTCACAGGCATGGCGGGGCTCAGACGGCCACGCCTAGCTTAGGGCTGGACGTGAGGGGCAGGGAGGGGGACCAGGGAACAGTAGTGTTACCAGTGTGGGCAGCAGGTTTCTCTGTGCTAAGTGCCTCTCATGCAATCCTGGCAACCTTCCTGCAAGTGGTACGAATGTACCCATTTTACAGGAAGATTAAGTAGACCACATAGGGCCTCGCAGGTCTCATGATGCCGGAGCTCCAGCTCTTAATCCCTGCTTCTTGGAAGAAGTGTGCTGAAACTGAGGCCCGACTCAGTTCCAGCCTCAGTGGGAATTTTCCAGGTGACAGGGTGGGAGGGGCCACACCCAGGTGCACCAAGGCCCGGAGCCCACCTCCCCAGGCAGAGGAGAGGCATTGGTGGTCAGAGCCCACCTCCCTGCCCCCTCCCCCAAGCCCCTCACTCCGTACACCCCGCCTGCCCCACACCCACTGGACAGCCCGCTGATTGGCCACACGGTGACCTGAGGGTGGGTGGGGTGGGGTGGGCCTCTTCCTTATCCCCTGGAATCTTTGCCCAGGCCCCCCCAGACCTTCTCTGCCATCCTGCCCCCCCTTCCCTTCCCCACTGTGCAGCCCTTGTCTTCTCTTCCCAGACTGACCCTGCACAGCAAGGCGGCCCCCCAGGAGTCAGGCTCTGCCCCCGTTTCCCTGCATACCGAGCCGGACTCAGACCATGGCAGGACTAAGCACAGCGCTTTTCCACTTTCGGGCCAGTGGGCCAGGGACGGAGGAGTGCTGAACCCCCACCAACTTGGGCAACTACAGCTCATGAACCAAATGCCACGGGGTGCCCGGGTCGGCTCCCACCAGCTCCCAGGAGCCAATTATTCCATTTTCTGCAACCTTCCAAGCCTGTTGATATTACCTTGGAAACCTGAAACCAGCCCCACTGGGAGTTTTTAACCTTGTGATAAGCCCCAATCTACTCCTCCATCCCCGGTTCCCCGTGACAGAGCTGGTTGTCAGGCATTCGACAGCACGCCACTGTCCAGAGGTCCCATCTCCTGGCTGCCCTGGAGGCTTCTGGGCTCTCTCAAGCTTATTGCCTGGTCTTGGGTTCTTGGGGGAGTCGCTTGTCGCTTAAAATCTACTAGTGTCAGCCAGATGTGGTGGTGCACGCTTGTAATCCTAGTTCTTGGGAGGCTGAGACCAGAGGATCCGCAGCCAGCCTCAGCTACTTAGTGAAGCCCTCTGCAACTTAGTGAGACCCTGTTTCAAAATAAAGAATAAAAAAAATAGGGCTGGGGGTGTAGCTCAGAGGTAGAATGCCCCTGGGTTTAATTCTCAGTACCACACACACACACACACACAAATCCACTAGTGTCTCCCACTCCCCCCTCCCCCCCGTGAAGCCCCAACTCCTGCGCTGGGCTTTCCAGCCGGGCGCCAAGCCCACCTGGGTTTCCAGCTGCGTGTTCAGCTGGCTCTCGTTCCCCCAAGCCAAGCCACGCAGGAGAGGCCGTGTCTCCTGAAGAGGCCCCGCTTTCTTGCTGCCATGACACCCGCGCCCGCCTTGTCAACTAATATGCGTCAGAATGGAAGGGGGCGGGGCCGGGGGTCTGTAACCAGGAGGCACCTGGTGCCTTGATGGAGGCCGGGGCCCTGGAGAACTCTGAAGCCTGTCCCCTGCCTCAGGACAGATGCACAGGACGCTCCTCTGCACTCCCCAGCTGGCTTTCAGTTTAGAGAGAACTGATTGTTCACGGAGGACGACTGGCCGCTGATTTGAGAAGTGGCTAAAATGGGAAGCCACGCGGGTTACCTGGAAACCAACCCCTCCATTCTCTGGCCGGTTTCTCTCTCTTTATTATTTTTACCTTTTTGCAGTACTGAGGATTAAACCCAGGGGCATTCTACCTCCGAGCCCTAGTTTTATTCTTTATTTTGAAACAGGGTCTCACTAAGTTGTGAAGGGCTTCACAAGTTGCTGAGGCTTTCCTTGAACCTGTGATCCTCCTGTCTCAGCCTCCCAAGTACAAGGATTACAGGCATGTGCCATCACGCCCAGCTTATGGCCAGTCTCTTGAACTCCTCTGCATCCTTCAAAACCCAACCCAGATGCCACTTCCACGGAGAGGTCTGGCCCCTTTGCCCTGTCCACGCTCTGTCTGTTGCACTCAAGGCACTGACTCGGGCTTATCTGTCCATCTGTTGCCCTGCTAAACCACAGCCAATTAAAACAGAGACTTACTTAAGGCTGAGTCCTCCGCCTGGTGCCCAACAGGCTTAGGGACTGTTTGTTGAACTGATCTGAGTTGACTCTGTCACTGTCCTGGGCAAGTCATACCCTCTCCATGGGCCTCAGTTTCCCCTCTCTGTATAACCTGGTCTTGGACTAGGCAGTCTCCGAAGACCTGCTATCCCTCCCATCTTAGGATTCCGTGACAATTCTCCCCTCTCCTCCCCGGGTACTAACCTTCAAGTCTCTGTCCCTCAGCTTCCTACAGTGGGCACCACCCCTTCCTCAGCTGCCTCCACGCACCCCCAACCCCAGGCTCCACTTCTTGGGGTGCTCTCTTCTCTCAGACTGTGGGCTCTGCCGCAGGGGCCAAGGCTCCCCCGCCTGCCGCCAGCCTGCCCCGCCACCGGCAGGGACACAGTGAGTGCCATCAGCAGGCTGCGATGGTGTGGCGGGCTTGCAGGGCCTTGGGTGAGTTGGCGGAGTCCCTGTTCAGACAGGCCCAGGAGCTGCCTGCCTATCGGGGGGCGGGGGGGGCTCTTCCAACCCCCCAGGGCAAACAGCCACATGCCATTCTCTGCCTGTTTCACTCCAAACCTCAGAGACCACGTGCAGGGTGTGCTATGGCCCTTCCTCGCCAGCCCACAGCCCCGAGGTGGGGGTCCGGTGGCACATCCTCTCCCAGCTCCCAAGCACACCCGGAGACTGACACACGCGTGTCCGTGAGCATGGAGCACGCGCACACAGGTGAACCCCCACGTCAGTCACCCTGCACTTGTGGAGCACGGACAGCCATCGGGGTGCCTTCCAGGAGCGCTGACCACAGGGAGATCGCAGACTCCCGAACCCTCCAGGGTCTTGAAATCCCAGAGGCAGCGTCCTGCGGCAGGGGGGAGGCCGACCCTGGCTCTGCTTCTCTGTCCCCCCAGTGCTCCTGTACTCATGCGGGGACCTCCTCCATCCCTACCTCAGTCTCTCTTTGTCTTTCTCGTGCATGGCGGCAGAGAGGCAGGGCCCAGTAGACACACAGAGCAAGCTGTGGGATGGTAAAGGAGACCCCCTCGAGGGCCAGGAGATCCCAAAGGCTCCGGGCGGGGGGGGGGGGCTGTCCAGGCAGCACAGATATAATGGTTTACAGCCTGGACTCTGCCGCCTCCTTCCCCAAGGGCTGCATGATCTCTGGCAAATCCTAACCGCTCTCTTGTCCTATCTATAATACAGTGGTAGGCAATAGAAACCAGTAAAGCCATAACCAATAAAGTGGTTATTACTCAATGGGTTTACAGATGTCTAGTCTACCAGTGCCCAGCCGACAGTACGTGCTCACTAAACGTGCTCTTAGCTGCCGCTGTTATGAGGACGGAGGGGGCGTCCAGCACCCTGGCTCCTGAACGCTCGCTCCCTGGGAGTTCACCGGCACAGCCACGGGGAGAGCCGCTCCAGGCCTCTGAACGTACTTGTGTATACACGTGTGACAGGGGAGATGGCGGGGACCACTGAGGGGCCGAGCCCTGACAGAGGTTTAGAAGCTATGAGAAGCCCAAAAAAGAAGGGAGGGGTCCCCAGAACTGAGAAACGAGAGGAGGGCGATCCAGGCGGGAGCCAGGGAGGGCGCGCTGCAGAACCCATGGGCCTCAGGACAGTCACTGCCCAGCCAAGGAGCACACTGGGCTTGTGAGTAGGCCTTGACCTGGTCCCCTCATCATGCATGAGTCCTCCGCCCCACACAGGGTGACAAGCCTCCCTTCCAGACCTCTGCACCTTTGATCAGCCCCCTCCCCAGGGTGTCGCTCCCCTGAGAAGCACATGAACTCAGCGTTTGCATAATCGTGGGTGCCTCTGTCTCCCATGAGGATGGGAGCACTGAGACCCACATGTAGGGGAACCCTATAGAGACCAGTTGAATGAATTAATGAATGAATGAATGCAGTGACTACCATACCCCCAGATGCCAGTGAGTCACCCGATGACCCATGCCATCCGGCATCCGTGACCACACCACACAACCCGAAAACACCGACACACACCAGCCACCAGCTCCGTGGTGGAGCGCGGCCACAGCAGCTCTGGAAGGCCGCCCTCCCTCCCCGCGCCCCTCCCCACCCAGCCACCACCCACGCACACTTTCCCTCTTGCCTGGGGCAGCTGGTGGGAGGGGGGCTGGGCCGGGGCAGGGAGACTGGGGGAGGCTGGGAAAGTCCAGGCTGTCCCTCCTGGGGGGTGGGGGCGGTGTGGAGGGGCGCTCACAGGGATGGAGGGAGGGAGGAGGGTCGCCAGCCCCGTACAGCTGCGGTCCCCTCCCCAGCCGCCCGCCTGGGCACAGAAAGGCCTCTTTGTTCTCTGCCTTTAAAGGGTAAGAGAAACACTTACGCATGGCAAATTAGCCCAAAAATGTATTTCTCTAAAGCACCCAATTGTCTCCCCAGCCTGCAGCTGCAGGGAAGTCCCGGGAGCTGGTGGGGGGGTGGCTTTGGGGTGACCCTGGGGGACAGAGAGAGGAGGTGGGGGAAAGAGGGGCCATCTTGCCTTCCCTCGTCTGTGCTCAGAATCTCACAGTCACAGAAGGACACAGCTGGGGAGGGTCCCCGGGCCAGGGAGACCGATGTGCTGGTGATCAGAGAGGGAGACTGAGGCCCGGAGAGGTGGCGTGATTAGCCTCAGGTCACACGGCAGAACGAGTGCTGGCTGGCGGCAGAGCTCGGTCTCTCGGGCCCCCTCATCTCTTCCCATTGCTCTGTCCACGTGTGAAGGGAAAGGTCACTGGGTCCCTGCGGTCAGCCACACCAGTTGCCCTAGGCTGGAAAGAGACAGAAGGGAACTGGGTGGCTTTGCTCAAAATCTCAGGGCTTCGGTGCCCCAGGGGACGGCCAAGCGCCTAGCGTGCCCTGCCTCCTCCCAGCCTGGTCAGCAGAGGCCCCGGAAGGGAGGCCCCACCCAAGCCTTCTCCCCGGGGTGGCCAGGGGAGCCGAATGCAGGAGAGAAGATTCCAGGGTTCTCTAGGTTCACCTTCTCCGGGGGCCAGCTGAGGCCCCAAAGCGTCACCAGGCTCCCAAGGATGGATTAGACACAGCCCTGTCTCCAAGGAGCTCCCAGTCCTCAGGGGGTGGCTGGGGGGGGGACAGGTAAGTAAGCAAACAACCCTAATGAAAGAGTCCCCCTGAGAAGCCCCAAGACAAGTTCAAACAGCCACCCAAAGGTGGGAGGCAGAATGGAGGAGGGCTTTCCAAGGAGGGGAAGTGGGGGGGGGGGCTTTTCAGCCAGAAGCAGCATAAGGACACAGCCAGGGCTCCTGAGAGCCCCCCTTTAACACCTGATTCAGACCTAGAGGATCCAAGTCCATCTGCATAGGAGACTCCGAGGAGAATACACAGCCGTGACCCCGGGGGGTTCTGTCCACTGGCTTGGAGAAGTGAGTTTCCTACATAGAACACAGCCCTGAGCTGCCCGTGAATAGCGCCCCAAAGAAGGTGAGGTTGCAGTGCCTGGGACCCTGCATTCGGGCCCTCTGCACACCTGTAAAATGGGGTGGCCATCTACCCAGCAGGACATCTCGGGTCATCTGTCACGAGATGTCAACAGGTGACAGGGCGCGAGCCCAAGCCTTTGCTCAGGTGCAGCAGGTTCCCAGCAGATGTGCAGCGCAGACTCCAGAGAGACTGGGAATGAGGGAGGGGAGAAAAGGGCGGGTGTGTTCGCGTGTGTGAGAGTGAGTGTGAGTTTACCGGGCATGTGCACGTGTGAGTGTGTGCATGCACACGAATGAGCAAGGGTGTGCACGTGTGTGTGTTGTGGATGTGTACAAGAATGTGTGCGGATTTTGTGTGGGTTTTGTGGTGGTGTCTGTGTGTTGTGAGTATGCATGAGTGCATGCCCATGTGTGTGTGATTGTGTGTGAGAGCTCGTGTGTGCACACACATGAGTGTATGTGCGTGTATGTGAGTGTGCATGTGAGTCGGTGAGTGGTGGGCCTGTGTGTTGTGGTTGGGTGCATAAGCATGTATGCGTGCACACATGTGAGTGTCATGACTGTGTGTGAGTGTGTGCACATGTGTATTGCCACAGAGGGGTCACGTTGGGGAACGCTCCTTGGGAAGGGACGGAGCAGGCCTTGAGGTGTCAAATACAGGAAGAGGACAGGCTGCCTGGGGAGTGTTCTCCTGGGAGGCCTGAGTAGCAGAAAGGACTCCATGAGGCACAGGGACCTCCAAGAGGCCAGGAGACTCCAAGAGGCCTGCTGCAGGTGGAGGCTCCCACCTCCCTCTGCTCACGGTGGCATGAGCAGCTGAGCCAGACCCCCCCACCACCACACACACACACATTCTAGAATCTTCATGGCTTCCTCTTCCTTCCAGCAGAGAGCCAGACCCCTCAGCAGGGTCAGGCCCCCCCCCCCATGTCAGGTCCTGGCCAGCTCCTCGGGGCCCTGGGCTTGGGCCAGGTCCTGTCACCTTTCACGACAGCCTGCCCTTAGCACCTCGCCTGAGTGTCACTCCCCACCCCACCTCCGCGTCCGCCTCGGGACCCTGAGCCAGCTGCCAAGCGCCCACCTTGCCCCGTCTCTTCCCCATTACCGGCGTGCTGTGGTTCACAGAACTGTGACTGCTCACCCCAAACCCCAGGAAAAGGCGTTGAAGACTTCTCTCAGCCGGGCGTGGTGGTGCACACCTGTAATCCTAGTATTTGGGAGGCTGAGACAGAAGAATCGCAGATTCGAGGCCAGCCTCAGCAACTTAGCGAGACTCTCAGCAACCTAATAAGACCCCACTTCAAAATAAACACTGAAAATAGAGCTGAGGGGAGGGTAGTTCAGAGGTTCGATTCCAAGTACCAAAAATAAAATTAAAAAGTCTTTTCTCTAAGAAAGGCACCTGGAATTGAAAGCAGGGCCCAGGCAGGTATTTGACCACACGTGCTCAGCGCTCCATAGGGAAGCCCAAATGTGCACTGGCGGGTGAATGGAGACGCTAGCTGCGGTCTATCCATACAGTGGACTATTTATTATGCAACCATTAAAAGGAAGGAGCCTCTGACACATGCTACAGCATGGAAGGAGTTTGAAGACATTATGCTTGGTGAAATCAGCCAGAAACAAAAGGACAAATCTTGTATGGTTCCACTTATACGGGCTACCTGGCACAAGCAAGTCTACAGAATCAGAGAGTAGGGTGGTGGTCTAAGGGGCACAGAGGTTCAGCGGGGATGATAAACGGTCCCACGGATGACCGTGGTGATGGCTTCACAGTGTGAATGAATGTCATCAATGCCACTGCGCTGTACACTTTTCTTTATTTTTGTACTAGAGATTGAACTCAGGAGCATTCCACCTCCAAGCTACATTGCCAGCCCTTTTTATTTATTTTTATTTTATTATTTTTTTTGCAGTACTGGGGATTGAACCTAGGGACATTCTACCTCTGAGCTACATCCCTAGTCCTATTTTTTATTTTTGAAACAGGTCTCACTAAGTTGCAGAGAGCCTCACTAAGTAGCTGAGGCTGACTGGGAACCCAGATCCTCCGGTCTCAGCCTCCCAAGTACTGGGATTACAAACATGCGCCACCACACCCAGCTTATTTTTAATTTTTTTTTTTTTTTTTTTTTTTTTTTTTTTTTTTTGGCGGTACTAGGGATTGAACTCAGGGACATTCTACCTCTGAGCTACACCCCAGTCCTATTTTTTATTCTTTATTTTGAAACAGGGTCTCACTAAGTTGTGGAGTGCCTCACTAAGTAGCTGAGGCTGTCTGCAAATCCAGATCCTCCTGTCTCAACCTCCCAAGTACTGGAATTACAAGCATGTGCCAACACACCTGGCCTTATTTTTAAAATTTGAAACAGGATCTTAGAAGCCAGGCGTGGTGGCACACGCTTGGAATCCCAGCATTCGGGAGGCTGAGACCAGAGGATCCGGGCTCAAGGCCAGCCTCAGCTACCTAGTGAGGCACTCCGCAACTTAGTGAGACTCGGTTTCAAAATAAAGAATAAAAAATAGGGCTGGGGGTATAGCTCGGAGGTAGAATGCCTCTGAGTTCAATTCCCAGTACCGCAAAAAAAAAAAAAAGAAACAGGATCTTAGCCGAGTTTGGTGACACATGCCTGTAATCTCAGTACTTGGGAGGCTGAGACAGGAGGATCACAGGTTCGAGTACAGACTCAGCAAGTAATGAGACTCAGCAACCTAGTGAGACCCTGTTTCCAAATAAGAAATAAAATCGGACTAGGGTGTAGCTAGAAGGTAGGCTTCAATCCTCAGTACCATACGCACACAAAGTAGTCAATGTTAAATTACATATACTGTAACACACACTCTGGGCGTGGGGGGTGGGCTGGGGTTTGAACCCAGGACCTCATGCAGGCTAAGTACAAACTCTTGACACTGAACCGCACCTGTAGCTACAAAACTATTTTTTTTTTTTTTTTGCAGTACTGGGGATTGAACCCAGGGGCATTCTACCTTCGAGTTACACCCCCAGCCCCCCCCTTTTTATTCTTTATTTTGAAACAGGGTGTCATTAAGTTTCGGAGGGCCTCACTAAGTAGCTGAGGCTGGCTGCAAACCTGGATCCTCCAGTTTCAGCCTCCCAAGTACTGGGATTACAAGCGTGCACCACCACATCTGGCTCCTAGCCACAAAACTTTTAAGACACCAGGCCCAGACAGTTTTATAAGGAAGTCTCTTATAGATTTTTTTTTGGGGGGATTGATTTTGGTTTTGGCTTTTGGTACTGAGGATTAAGCCTAGGGGTGCTCAATGTCCGAGCTATAACCCCAGCCTTTTTTATTTTTTTATTTTGAAACAGAGTCTCACTAAATTGCTGAAGCTGGCCTCTAACCTGTGATCCTCCTATCTCCGCCTCAGCCTCCTAAGTACTAGGATTACAGGTGTTTGCCACCACACCCACCCCTTTCATAGTTTTTTTATTTTTATTTTTATTTTTTCCGGTACTGGGAATGAGACCCAGGGGCATTCTACCTCTGAACTACACCCCAAGCCCTATTTTTTTTTTTTTTTTTTTTTTTTGTGGTACTGGGGATTGAACTCAGGGGCATTCTACCTTCGAGCTATACCCCCAGTCCTATTTTTTTTTATTCTTCATTTTGAAGCCAGGTCTCACTAAGTTGTGGACTGCCTCACTAGGTAGCTGAGGCTGGCTGCAAACCTGGATCCTCTGGTCTCAGCCTCCCAAATGCTGGGATTACAAGCGTGCGCCACCACGCTCGGCCCAAGCCCTATTTTTTATTTTTTATTTTCAAACGGGGTTTCACTAAGTTGCAGAGAGCCTCAGGAAGTAGCCGAGGCTGGCCACAAACCTGCGATCCTCCTGTCTCAGCCTCCCAAGTACTGGGATTACAAGCGTGTGCCACCACACCCAGCTCCCTTTTATAGATTTTAAGAAAGCATTCTTGCTATGTAACCTGTTCCTGATAGTAGAAGAAGATGAACAGGTGTCCCAACCTCCTTTAGTCAGATGTGGTATCTCACCGTCCCGTGGAATAGGTGCCCAGTGAAGTTCGTCCATGGACAAATGGCTTCTACGAGTGGGTCCCTGCCAGGCCCTCCTGCCCCCAGGACGACCATCCTGGTGGCTTTCTTCCCCTCAACACCCATCGCTGCAGCCCAGCATCTCCAAAGAGGGCTGGGACACCACAAGCAGACACAGAGCGACCCGTGGGGTGCAGGACAGAACCCGAGCACTTCTTTCCAGTTTTACTTTTACTCAAGGAAAGTAAACATAAAGCTTTTAAAAATTTTGCCGGGTGTGGTGGCGCACACTTGTAATCCCAGTACTTGGGAGGTTGAGACAGGAGGATTGCAGGTTCTCGGCCAGCCTCAGCTACTTTGTGAGGCCCTCTGCAATTTAGGGAGACTCTGTTTCAAAATAAAGAATAAAACATAGGGCTGGGGGGTGTATCTTGGAGGTAAAATGCCCTGGGTTCAACCCTCACTTCTACAAAAAAAAAAATCTATCTTGATTATGTTTAGTGTAATAGAACAAGTATTTAAGTTGTAAATAAACAGATAACGCCTTGTAACCTGACTTGGGAACTGAATAGACTCTGGAAGGTTCTGTGCAATATCCCTGACCGTCCAAAACACGGGCTTTGTCTTCCCATTCTTATGGAGAAATATACACTAATGGGCTAAATCAGAGACTCCTGCTTACACCATCGGGGGAGAGAAGTCTATGGGCCCATTAAACGGACAGGAGAAGGGAGGCTCCATCACCCTCCTGGGGTCCCAGAGAGAGAAACGCCGCTGTTACCCTTCACAGGTGATGAACCCGGGGAACAGAGGGCAATCTTAGTTTCTCCAAGGGGAGGCAAGGCTGGGATGCATCAGGGCCAAGGCTAGACCACCTGGGTCTAACCCCAGACTGTGCTGCTCCCCTGCGGTTCTTCTCACGCCGCCACAAGGATGAGCTTGGCCAGGGCAGCCCACGGCCGCGTTCCCTCCATCTCAGCAGCTCGGGTCCCGCCCCCCAGGGAGACACACACACACACACACACACACACACACACACACACACACACACACACGCACGCACCTGCCGCGCCAGTGCCCTGCATCTCTAGGCCCCAAGGACGGTGCCCCACCGAGACCTCCCTGGTCGCCCCCTCCCCACCAGGCCCCCCACAGCCCGGCCTGCCCTTGCTGGCTCCCCCCAGCAGCAGTGGCTCCCCAGCCACAGGCCCACGTGGGACCCTCCCCTGTGGCCAGGACACAGAGCAGGGGCCAGTCGGTGACACTTGAGGGTGTGAGATCCCGAGGCCCCTCAGGTCTCTTCTGGTGCTGACACCCTTCGATGACCCTGACCCCGAGAAGAAGAGAGGAGGGAAGGAGAAAGCAGTGACAAGGGGGGGACTTCACAGGGCCTCTGCTGCCCATTCATTCAGCCCCGGGACTCTGACAGCAAAAAGATCCAGGAAAACCCAGCAATGGTCAGGGAGTTTGGGCGGGGTGGACCTTCAGATCCCACCAACTTCTTTTTCCCCTGTTTTTTTTTTTTAAATTTATTTAGGTACCAATTATTAAACCCAGAGATAGTCTACTTTCAAGCTATACTCCCCAGCCCTTTTTACTTTTATATTTTGAAGCAGAGTCTCAGCCGGGCGTTGTGGCGGACACTTGTAATCCCAGCATTTGGGAGGTTGACACCAGAGGATTCGGGTTCGAAGCCAGCCTTAACTACCTAGTGAGGCTCTCTGCAACTTAGTGAGACCCTGTTTCAAAATAAAGAATAAAAAATAGGGCTGGGGGTATAGCTCAGAGGTAGAATGCCCCTGAGTTCAATCCCTAGTACCGCAAAAAAAAAAAAAAAAAAAAAAAAAGAAAAAAGAAACAGTCTCCCTAGGTTGCTGAGGGCCTCACGCAGTTGCTGAGGCTGACCTCGGGCCTTCAATTCTCCTGTCTCAGCCTCCCAAATACTGGGATTAGAGGCATGCACCACCATGCACAGGATCCCACTAACTTCTTTTTATTTTTCTTTGGTACTGGGAGTTGAACCCAGGGGCATTCTACTTCCAAGCAACACCCCCCTACACACACACCACCAGCCCTTTTTAAAAAAATTTTTTGTTTTGAAACGGTCTCTTTAGGTTGCTGACAGTCTCTCTAAATTGGTGAGGCTGGGGCCGGGCATGGTGGGGCATGGTGGCGTAGGCCTGTAATCCCAGCACTTGAGAGGCTGAGACAGGAAGATCACAGGTTCGGGGACAGCCTCAGAAAGCAATAAGACTCTCTTCAACCTAATGAGATCCTGTTTCCAAATAAGAAATAAAAATCGGCCTGGGGATATAGCTCAAAGGTAAAATGCCTCTGGGTTCAATCCACAGTACCAAAAAAAAAAAAAAAGAAAAAGGAAGAGTTGGTGAGGCTGGTCTTGAACCTACAATCCTCCTGTTTCAGCCTCCCAAATACTGGGATTACAAGAATGCACTGCCATGCCCAGCTCCCACCAGCTTCTTTTTTTTTTTTTTTTTTTTTTGGTACTGGGGATTGAACTCAGGGGCATTCTACCTCCGAGCTATACCCCCAGCCCTATTTTTTTATTATTTTATTTTGAAACCGAGTCTCGCTAAGTTGTGGAGTACCTCACTAGGTAGCTGAGGCTGGCCTCGATCCTACGGTCTCAGCCTCCCGAATGCTGGGATTACAAGCGTGCGCCACCACGCCCGGCGAAAATTTGGAAATTTACTTGGACAGAAATGTTATTACTAAAACCATTTTGTACTTATATTGACAAATTTTACAACCGTTGAAGGTAAATTGCATTTTTCATGGAAAATGTCAGTATGGAAATAAATTTTGTTTTTCTTATCTAAATTCAGACAGTATACTATGGCATCAAAAAATTTGCTACTGAGTGGTCTTTCATTTTTGTTTTTACAAAATTTCCTTAAAATATTTTGTTTGAATCCTTAGATATCTTACAAAACATAAAATTTCTAGGAGCAATAAACCAGAGAACAAAACAAAAATGAGTATAAAACTTCATTTCTTATGTTCAGACAAAAATAAGGGAGGATAAATATTTCTAAGAATGGCAAAAAATCTGGTACCTTAAACCAGGAACTGCTACTTGTTAGTCAATAGTTTCGAGATTGTTTATTTTGCAAGGACTGGTGCACTTTTTCTTTTTCTGTGGTACTGGAGACTGAACCCAGGGACATTCTACCCCCAAGGTATATCCCCAGCCCTTTTTATTTTTCATTTTGAAAGACAGGGTCTAGCTAAGTTGCTGAGGATCTCATTAAGTTGCTGAGGCTGGCCTCGAACCTGCAGTCCTCCTCTCTCAGTCTCCCAAGTGCCCAGTTCCAATGATGTACTTTTTAAATGCACTTTATTATTCAATATTAATTAGCTCTAAAGAATATAACTCCTGATAAAATCTTTTTAGTCAGACTATATATGCACAAAATAATCCATTTTGAATTGTCAAGAAAAATGAATAATATTGACATATCACCAAGGCCAGCTATATGCTAACAAAGTGATAAGGGAGGTAATTAAAGAGATACTTGAGTTTCAAAAGGTTGTCTACTTTGCCTGATAATTTAGCA
>PVLC010004132.1:0-71709 GCA_004027655.1 Graphiurus murinus
CTCTCTCTCTCTCTCTCACACACACACACACACACACACACACACACACACACACACACCACACACACACACACACACACACACACACATACACACAATGGAATTTTTAATCAAAAGAAAGGAAAACTTAAAAGTCAGAAAAATTCTCACCCTATTCACACTGGGAAAAAAAATGAGAAAAACCTGTTTGTAGAGAACAAAGGTGTGGCCCAGGATTGCTGGATAAGGAGATTAGTATGAATCAGTCAGCCCAAGGGAAACCAGGTGCTACTCATCCAGACAATGGGGAGATTAGTCCACTTCTAAATAGAAGCCACCATCCAAGACAATGAAAGGATAACCCTGAAGCCATTTCAGAGATCCAGAAGGGAAAGGGAGTCCCTCTTACACAGTCCAGAGTGCAGGGTCCTCAACTGCCCAGTGCTACCGCACACTGTGGGCTCAGCTCCCCAAACTATTGCCACATTTCTCAGCCACATCAGGTGTGGCTCCCAGAGGGCCCCCCGGTGTGTATGTTCTGTGCCAACCAACACTGTAGGGGCACAGCTGCCTCTGCCTAGATTTCAAAGGATGCCTCAGAGAACTGGGGGCCCTGGGTGGAGAACTGCAGTGGGGGTGGAAGCCAATGCAGAGAGCACTCACTAGGTCCAATACCCAGTGGAGCCGTGGGAATGGAGCTGCCCTTGAGACTCCAGACCAGTAGAGCTATGGATGTGTGATTCTTGCCTGGGAGAACCACAGGCAGGAAAGTCCAACCCAGAGAGCAGGGGCATGGGCTGTGCCCAGCAAAGCCACGGGGACGGGACTTGTGCCCCAGTGGTCTTGCAGGGTAGAGTGTTAAGCCAAAAATCACGCTTGAGCCTAGGATCCTTGGACCAGCTCAGGACCTGACACTCCTTTTTCTTTCCTACTTATTTCTCCCTTTTGGAATGGAAATGTCTAGCCTATGCCGGTCCCACCACTATATTTGGAAGCATATAGCATGTTTGATATCATATGTACATAGTTGGAGAGCATTTTGCCTCAGAATAAGTCATCTTGAGTCTAACCCATCACTGGTTTACAGGATATTTAGAGGAGACTTTGGACTTTAAACTTGGAGTCGCTGCGGATGTAGCTCAGTGGTAGAGCACTTACTTAGCATGTGTGAGGCCCTGGGTTGGATCTTGGGCACCAAAATAAGCAAATAAATAAACTGTGGAGTTGTTGCTGGCATCAGTTATGAATTTGGGGGCTGTAGAGAGCAGGCCGTGCCCTGTCCAGAGTTACTCCATGTTCTATAGGACAGCAGTTTTTAGGCTCTGTCTGCACTGAGTAACTATTTTTATTTTATTTATTTGTTGGCACTGGCAATTGAACCCAGTGGCATTCTACCTCAAAGCTACACACCTAGCCCTATTTTATTTTTATTTTGAAACAGGATTTCACTAGGTTGACGAGGCTCAAACCTGCAATCCTCCTGTCTCAGCCTCCCAAATTCTGGGATTACAGGCATGTACTACCATGCCCAGCTTAAATTTTTTTCTTAGCAATGCTGAGGATAGAACCCACGGCCTTGCACATGCTGGGTAAGTGCTCTACCACTGAGATACAACCCCAGGCCCCAAGTGATTCCATTTTAAAAATTTATGTATGTATGTATTTTACTGGGGATTGAACCCAGGAGCATTCTACCTCTGAGCTACAACCCCAGCCCTATTTTTTTTTTTTATTTTGAAACAAGGTCTCATTGTTGCAGAGGGCCTCACTAAGTAGCTGAGGCTGGCTACAAACCTGTAATCCTCCTGTCTCAGCCCACCAAGTATTGGGATTACAAATGTGTGCCACCAGGCCCAGTTGTGATTCCATTTTATAAAACAGCAGCTTGAAATACACACACACACACACACACACACACACACATACACACTAAAATAAATAAATAAATAAACAAACAGCAGCTTGCCCTGAGATACTTCATTTGAGTGCAAGTGCTAAGGCAAAATGACTTGGTAACTTATCTGGGCAAACAGATAACTACCAGATGTTGGGCATACATGACTTACAGAAAGCAATAACCCAAGCCAGGTGAAGTGGACAGCCTGGGCAACATGGCAAGACCCTATCTATAATAATAATTTATAAAAAGCTTAAAATAAAAGGAGGGGGATGCGATACAGATCAGTGCTAGAGTGGCCCTGGGTTCAATCCCCAGCACCAAACAACAACAAAAACCCAGCTACACAGCACAATCATACGGCACAAAATGATAAATAAATTATGCAAAAAAAAAAAAAAAAAGACCAAGCCAGGCATGGTGGCACACACTTGTAATCCCAGTACTTGGGAGGCTAAGACAGGAGGATCCGGGTTTGCAGCCAGCCTCAGCTACTTAGTGAGGCCCTCAGCTACTTAGTGAGGCCCTCCGCAACTTAGTTTGTTTTGTTTTTGTGGTACTGGGGGTGGAACCCAGGGGCAAACTCCAAGCTACACCCCCAGCCCTGTTTTTTATTCTTTAGTTTGAAATAGGGTCTCACTAAGTTGCGGAGGGCCTCACTAAGTAGCTGAGACTGGCCTCGAACTCCGATCCTTGGGTTTCAGCCTCCCAACTACGGGGATTACAAGCATGCACCACCACACCTGGCTCCTCTGCAACTTAGTGAGACCCTGTTTCAAAATAAAAATTAGGGCTGGGGATGTAGCTTGGAGGTAGAATGCCCCTGGGTTCCATCCCCAGTACTGAAAAAAAAAAAAAAAGGCCACCTATGAACTTATCTAATTAAATCACATGGATGCATGGGCATATCAAACCCAACCCATAGCAGAGCCAGGAGTGCTGGTGTATGCTTGTAATCCCAGTATGTGGGAGGCTGAGACAGGAGGATTGTTAGTCTAAGGACAGCCTCAGCAAGTGAGACTCTCATTAATCTAGTGAGACCCTGTTTCAAAATAAAGAATAAGCCAGGCATGGTGGCACAGGCTTGTAATCCCAGTACTTGGGAGACTGAGACCCATACAAAACAAAAAACAAAACAAAACAAAACAAAACAAAAAACCCAGGCCTATGAGCCTATGAGCCTCCCAAACACACTAGATCACTGAATGATACCATCCCCTTACTTGAAATACATAAAAGGAAGGGCACCTAAGATGGTGGTACAGCAGCACACACTGGCCCATCACTGTTAAACCACCTGGTGAACACATCTGGAGGCTGACAATCAACAAGCTCCCAACTCTCCCCACTTTCAGTGGTCTCATCCTCCTTGAACAAGTTCTGCTCTGAACAGTTCTGAGCTCTGAACAAGTTCTAGGCTGCTTCTTATCTTTCTGACCACTTGCAGTGGCTCTTTTGCAATTGTATCTGTTCCTTTGCTCTCAGTGGCTACCGTTAAGCCCTCCTCAATGTAGTAAGACTCTGTTTCAAAATAAATAAAATAGGCCTGGGGGTGTAGCTTAGAGGCAGAATGCCCCTGGGTTCAATCCTAAGTACCACCAAAAAAAGAACATAAAATGTCTCAAAGCCAGCTGTGGTGGCACATGCCTATAATCCCAGTACTTAAGAGGCTAATAAAGGCAGATCACAGGTTTGTGGCCAGCTTTAGAAACTTAGGAAGCCCTTTTTCAAAACAAAATAGGGCTGGGAGTATAGCTTGGAAGTAGAACGTCCCTGAGTTTAATCCCCAGTGCTGGGTACATTAAAAAAAAAAAAAGTAAAATTATCATCCCATTGGTGATGTATACTGTCATACCAAAGCCACTAACTTGAAGGCCCAGGCTACATGAGGACTTTGGGGGACAGTAATTAGCAGTCTGGTTTTTTGTTTTGTTTTTCTTTTTTGTGGTGCTGGGGATTGAACCCGGGGGGCATTTTACCTCTGAGCTACACCCCCAGGCAGATTTTATTTTTTATTTGGAAACAGGGTCTCACTAAGTTGCTGAGGCTAGTTTCGAACCTGTGATCCTCCTGTCTCAGCCTCCCAAGTACTGGGACCACAGGTGTGCACCAGCAATCTGTTTGAAGGTATGACCTGGGCAGGAGACCTGGTGTGACAGAGTCTCCTTTGGATGAAGAAGGAAACAGCCATTGTGGCTGCCCAAGCCCCAGAGACCCAGACTGAAGTTTACATCAATCCTCAGTGGCCTCTTTTCTTTTTTTAATGTATTTTTTTTTTTTTTTTCGGTACTGGGGATGGAACCTGGGGGCATTCTACCTCCAAGCTACACCTCCAGCCCTATTTTTTATTCTTTATTTTGAAACAGGGTCTCACTAAATTGCAGAGGGCCTCACTAGGTAGCTGAGGCTGGCCTCGAACCCAGATCCTCTGGTCTCAGCCTCCCAAATGCTGGGATTACAAGCATGCGCCACCACGCCCGGTTCAGTTGCCTCTTTTCAAAGTCCAGTAGACTGAGTTTTATTTCTTATTCCCACTAATATGATTTCTTCCTCCTCTTTCTCCTTCCCTCCATCTTCTCCTCCCCCCTAGACGAGGTCTCACTCTGGGGATATAGCTCACTCTAGAGCACTTGCCTAGCATGCGCAAGTCCCTGGGTTTAATATCCAGCACAAGAGGGGTGGGGGGAGGACAGGAGAGGAGAGGAGAAGGGAGAGAAGGGAAAAAAGAGAAGAGATGCGATTGGGTCTCACTATATTGCCAAACTGGAGTGCAGTGGCTATTCCCAGGCGCGGTCCCATGAAGTATGTCCTTAGTCATATTTTGTGTGGACACCCAATGGCACAGCATAATCCAGCCTGAACTCCTGGGCTCAGTCTTCTGAGTAGCTGGGACTACAGGCACACACCACTGTGTGCCTGACAACATAGTTTCTATGAAATGTTTCTCAGCCCTAAGACCTCCGATCTGGAATTATTTCCCATTTCTTTCTAAGCTTCTTTCTTCTCACATCCCAAATCTCTTTAGCTTTAATATGAAAAGCAAAACCTAGCAGCCTGGCCTCCCTCTTCTCATAGCTTCCTAGGATCATATTCTTCCTGCTAATCTGACCTCTGCCTCCTTCTGCCCTGCATGTTGGGCTGCTGAAACCAATGACCTGCAGAGTCACAACAGGGGAAGAATGCTGCCAGAGCTGCTGGGTCTGGGAAGCTGGACTCAATTCAAGGAACTTGGAAGCATGGCTGCCAGGCCATTCTCTGGTATGCAACCACCGGGGTATTGCTTTCCATGGGTTTGGAGCCCAGAAGGCCCTAGAGTGGCTGGGGCTGCAGTGAGAGGTGTGCCCAGCTCTCACAGGGCACACTGACATTTTTCACTACAAGCTCCACACATTACACAAGTTAATCTACTGAGATTTTGAGTATATTCTTTCTATCATACAGAAGACGACTTATATGAACAACAAAATTCTTCACAACCCTGCCTTCAACAGTCAACATCAGAGGCAGCTCCTTCTAAAGAGGTCAGAGATGGAGCCGGGCGTGGTGGCGCATGCTTATAATCCCAGCATTCAGGAGGCTGAGACCGGAGGATCCGGGTTCGCGGCCAGCCTCAGCTACCTAGTGAGGGACTCCGCAACTTAGTGAGACCCGGTTTCAAAATAAAGAATAAAAAATAGGGCTGGGGGTGTAGCTTGGAGGTAGAATGCCCCTGAGTTCAATCCCCAGTACCGCAAAATAAATAAATAAATAAATAAATAAATAAATAAATAAATAAATAAATAAAGAGGTCAGAGATGGGATAATGACAGCTGAAAGGAACCTGAGTCAGGGCTGGTCCTGTCCTCCTAGTTCTGGTGACTTTAGCAGAAAGCAAGAGGAAGCCCGGTACCAGACAACAGGTGCTGAGAGGGACAGTGGAATCAGGGCAGACTCATCCATTAGACTTGTAACTAAGCAGGTTTCAGCTGAGCAGTTGGAAGCTAATACCCATCTTCAACTGTTGGGCAAACCACTAACCTATTAGGACACAGTAAGGACCTGGAAGCCAAAGACTCCTGATCAGCTCAACGAGAGTCTCCAAGTCCAAGCCTGGGAGGTTTTCCCTCTCAGACACTGGTCACACATTGTTTAGGCACAGTTTTAGCAAACTTGGGTTTTGTGTGTGTGTGTGTGTGTGTGTGTGTGTGTGTGTGTACATGTGCGCACTCCCTCGCATGTGCACACATGTGTGCTACTAGGGACTGAACCCTGGGGGCATTCCACCTCTAAGCAATATCCTCAGCCCTATTTGATTTTTATTTTGAAAGAGGGTCTCTCACTAGTTTAATGAGTCTCACTACTTGCTAAGGCTGTTCTCGAACCTGCAATCCTCCTGTCTCAGCCTCCCAGGTAATGGGATTACAGATGTGTGCCACCACGCCCAGTTTAACTTGGGTCTTTTCTAATCTCAAAAATTCTAGGCACTGCCAGGACATATTGGTGCATGCTTGTAGTTATATCAACTCTGGAGGCCAAGGGAGGAAAATTACAAGTTTGAGGCCAGCCTGGACAACATAGTGAGACCCTGTCTCAGAATAAAAAATAAAAGGGGCTGGGGATGTAGCTCAATAGTAGAGCATCCCTGGGTTCCATCTCCAGTACTGCGAAAACAAACAAAACCCAGCGCTCCGTAGACAGGCAGCCTGAGAGCAAAGAGACAACTTGAAAGTGAAAGAGGAAACCGAAACTGTGAGCAGGGTGACAGTTGATGCAGGGGACGGTGTGGACGGTGTCGCTGGGTTCACAGAAAGAGAGTACATGACTAGTGGCTGATCATGAGCCCAATCAGGCTTCTGTCTGGGTCAGGCGGCACAGGCACCAACTAGTCCAAGGGGCAGGGAGATTCGTGGCAGAAACATGAAGGACACTGGGTGCTGGAGAAGAAGAGAGCAGGGTGATTCTATGCATTTAAGCACTGGAATGGGTAATGTAAAAATCCAATGCAAGCTTATGCAAATGTTTGCTAGTATCTGGACAGTCCTCAAATTAGAATCATCTCAGATACCAGGTGATCCACCCAATCTGTTAACAAGTTAAGGATGGCTACTTGGTTTCCAGGTGAGACAGCAGTGAGGTGAAGTTTACAAGGCTCACAGAATTTTTTTTTTTTTTGCGGTTCTGGGGATGGAACCCAGGGGCATTCTACCTCCAAGCTACACCCTCAGTCCTATTTTTTATTCTTTATTTTGAAACAGGGTCTCACTAAGTTGCAAAGAGCCTCACTAAGTAGCTGAGGCTGGCCTCAAACCCCGATCCTCCAGTCTCAGCCTCCCAAGTACTGGAATTACAAGCATGCGCCACAATGCCCAGCTCACAGCATTCTTTTTTTTTTTTTGCGGTACTGGGGATTGAACTCAGAGGCATTCTACATCTGAGCTATACCCCCAGCCCTATTTTTTATTCTTTATTTTGAAACAGGGTCTCACTAAGTTGCGGAGTGCCTCTATAGGTAGCTGAGGCTGGCTGCGAACTCGGATCCTCTGGTCTCAGCCTCCCAAATGCTGGGATTACAAGCATGCGCCACCACACCCGACTACAGCATTCTTGTTTGTTTGTTTGTTTAATTTTATTTTGAGACAGGTTCTTGCTAAATTGACCAGGCTGGCCTCGAACTTGTGTTCCTCTTGCCTCAGCCTCCCAAGTAGCTGGAATTAGAGGCCTATGCCACCTCTCCTGGCTAGAACATTAGTATTATGAGGTCTTGCTGTCTGACTAGACATGGGCACTGTGACTTGGGCCACAGTCTAACTCAACCCCTATTTTCTGCCAGGGTTCCACCTGCCCATTCTATGTAAATGCCTCTAAGAAGGACATAAGGGTGGCCAACCAACCCCTGGAGTCTTGGTGTCACCTATCCAAATTCCACTACCCACCGAGAAGTTTTCCCCAGCTAGACCAGCATAAGGCTGTCCTGCACAAGCTGTGTGACTCCAGTCCTGGCCCTGCCACTTTCTGGTTATAGGATCTTATAAGTAACCTGGTCTGTAAAAGGTGGCTAATAAAGGTTGTGGTTAAAAAAAAAAAAAAAGTCGAAATGCAATAGCATTGTTATAAGGATTAAATAAGGCAATAAAGAGCCGGGTGTGGTGGCGCACGCTTGTAATCCCAGCATTTGGGAGGCTGAGACCAGAGGATCCGGGTTCTCGGCCAGCCTCAGCTACCTAGTGAGGCACTCCGCAACTTAGTGAGACTCGGTTTCAAAATAAAGAATAAAAAATAGGGCTGGGGGTATAGCTTGGAGGTAGAATGCCCCTGAGTTCAATGCCTGGTACCGCAAAAAAAAAAAAAAAAAAAAAAAAAAAAAAAAAGGCAATAAAGGTACTACTAGGCACAGTTAATACAAAATAACCTCTCTGTGTTAGTAGGGCATTTTCCTCATCACAGTCATTGTAAGGAAGCTGACAGATACAATGCACTTAAGCCTGGCTTACACTTGGGCTCTCTAAACAATAGTTACCGTTGAAGACGTTAAGCACAGCACAAATGCAGTGGATTTTCCCAACTGGAGAAGGGCATCACAGAGCCCAGGGGATGTTTGTTCTTCTTCTCCCCATAGAACAGCTCCCTCTCCAAGAGCCTCCCCATTCTCCACCCTCCTCTGCCCTCTCACATGCTCCCCTAGCCAGGAAATGACCCAGTGCTAGTCATTTCTTCGCTTGATCCCCAGGAGTCAATGAAAGTGAGACTTGGAGCATGGCCCTGTGCACCTGCTTCTCAGCAAGCGCACCCCTCCAGAAGAAGCCCAGGGATAACCAGTGCAGAGGGAAACCACCCACCACTGTCCTCATCCCTGGCCGAGCTTAGGTCTGGTGGCTGCTACTCCTGGGGCCTGGAACTGGAGCTTCCGCTGCCCTCCCTGCCCCTGCTGCCCCATGGGTCCCCGGCACGCCACTCACAGCTCGAGGATGAGCACCACGTCAGTGCGGTTCTCGTAGACGTCATGCAGAGTGATGATGTTGGGGTGCAGCACCTGCCGCAGGATGCTCACCTCCCGCTCGATCTCCTCCCGGCACACGCCCCGCCGGCTGGCCCGGCTCTGTCGCTTCTTGATGAACTTGGCTGCAAACTCCAGCCCTGTGCTCTTCTCCCGGCACTTCTTCACGATGGCAAACTGGCCACTGTGGGGACAAAGACCCACGCAATTAGGATGTCCCTGTGGCCACTGGAGAAGTGACTCCTGCTGCCAACTGCCAGGCCACTAATTCAGTCATCCTACTGGTACAGGACAAATCATGCTACTGGCCAGCATCCCTGCCTGGCTGATAACCAAGTGACTCTTCTGTTCACATGAGTCCTTTGCCTTTTACTAGAAATAGAAGTTAATATTGTTATTTCCAGTATACAGAAATGAACACTGAGGCCCTGAAAAATGTTGAATTGATCAGGATGGCACAGCCTTGTCCTTGCAAAGCCTTAGCTAGAACCCAAGTCTGATGCACCAGATGAAACCACAGGCTGGGTTGGTGGGATCCTGTCTGGTATGGGGGTCAGGGTGAAGGCAGCCTGACAGGTTAATCATCCTGGTGGGAGGTCATCACAGTGTGACCAGCACTGTAAAGTTAGGAGAGGTCAAGGGTTTTGCCTGAGGCCATCACAATCTTAACAGCAAAGACAGGCCTCAAAGCCAGGTACACAACCCTCTGTTCACAAAGCCCCTCTAAGAGTTACAGGAGTTGAGACCTGCTTAAGACCCTACAGACGCTAGCACCCAGGGCTGGGCCTGGGAATCCTTCACTCCAGAGATCAAAAGGGTATATAAATGGTGTCCATGCCAGACCCCAGGGGCAGCTGACCCCCAAGGGAAGGGCAGCAACCTTCTGCTTCTCCCTCTCATTACAGGCCACCAGCAGGGGCAGAGGAGAGTCCCTGTAGACTGGCCAGCAGCCACCCCTCCTGGGTTCTCTCTACTTCCACATTGCCCCATGTTTTCTTCCCACACCAAATACCCACTGTTTGAGTACTCTGAAAGTTCTAAGGTTCAGCTTACTGGCTTAATAAGGGACCACCAGAATACAGAAGTGGTACTTTCAGAGGCTCTGGGGTAAAAGTTACATGTGAAAGCTGGGTGTTGTGGCCCACACCGTAATTCCAGTACATGGGAGGCTGAGATAGGAAGATCACAGGTTTGAGGCCAGCCTCAGAAACTTAGCATGTCCCTCAGCAATTTAGCAAGACCCTTTCAAAAATAAAAAAGTAGCTGGACGTGGTGGCGCACACTTGTAATCCCAGTACTTGGGAGGCTGAGACTGAAGGATCAGGGTTCACGGCCAGCCTCAGCTACTTAGTGAGGCTCTCTGCAACTTAGTGAGACCCTGTTTCAAAATAAAGAATAAAAAATAGGGCTGGGGGTATAGCTCGGAGGTAGAATTCCCCTGGGTTCAATCCCAAGTACCACAAAACAAATAAATAAATGTGGGGGTATAGCTCAGAGGTAAAATCCTCCTGGGTTCAATCTCCAGTGCGCCCCCCAAAAAAGGTATAAGTGATTAAGTACTCTGGATATATGCCCCAACCTCAGAAAATAGCATTGCATCTAGATCATGTTATTATTAGAATAATCCTCAGTGTGACGGCCTTCAAAATAACCTGAGTAACAACAACAAGGAGATTGAGCAAACAGAGAATAGATACAGCAACGCTTAAACAACCTTCTATGGCAAGCACTTTAGAAATGTTGCCAAACACAAGTTCATGTACCTCTCTGTCCCCATCCTCCGTTCACTCAACACGGCCTGAGCCTCTGCTCTGTGCAGGGCAGTAAGAGACAGGAACTAAAGAAACAGACAACAGGTGCAGAGGGAATTCTGGGGAGGAAGAGGTTGCTGGGGGCGGGCTAGACAGGCAAGGCTTTGGGAAATTTGTATTACGCTATCTGATAACTGTAAACTTTCAGATATTCAGGCCCCAAATACTGGCTCTAAGCTGTCCGCACACTAAGGGCTGACGTAGGTGGAGTAAAGCCAGCATGAACATATTCACTGTGATCTCTAACACAGATGGTCACTTGGAGCCACTTTGGGCCTCCAGGACATCAGGTCCCTGAGTGGGTGCCAGCAAACACTTGACAAAGCTTCTGGTTCCAGGGGATGCAACTCTTAGCAGAGGGCAGCCACACTCCTCTCCTCCTGAAACCTCAAAAGACTGTTGGCAGGGCCTGGCATTTCAGAGTTCTTGTGGCTTTTTCTTAGGGGAGAAGGTGCTGGGGAATGAACTCAGAGGCATTCTACCTCTGAGCTGCATCTCCAGTCCTTTTTTATTTTTGGAACAAGGTCTCTTTAAGTTTCAGAGGTCCTCACTAGGCTGCTGAGGCTGACCACCAACCTGCAATCCTCCTGTTTCAGCCTCCCAAATACTGGCATAACAGGCATGTGCCACTACATTTGGCCCTGTGGCCTTTCACAGCAGCCCTGAGTTTGAGTTCCTACTTGACCAATGGAGAAATCAAAGCTTAAGAAAGTTTGTTTGTTTGTTTGTTTTGATACTAGGAAGTGAACCCAGGGCTTTGGACATACTAGGCAAATACTCTACCACTAAGCTAGATCCCCAGCCCTTTATATTTTATTTTGAGACGGGGTCTTGCTAAGTCACCCAGGCTGACCCTGAACTTTTTTTTGGTACTGGGGATTGAATTCAGGGGCATTCTACCTCCAAGTTATACCTAGCTCTATTTTATTGCTTATTTTGAAACACAGTCTCTGCTAAATTGCTGAGGTTGGCCTTGAACCTATGATCTTCTTGTCTCAGCCTCCCAAATCCTGGGATTTCAGGCCTGTGCCACCACACTGGGTCTTGGCCTTGAACTTTTAATCCTCCTGCCCCAGGCTTCTGAGTAGCTGGGATTACAGTTGTGTGTTACCAGCCACATGCCACATGCTCTGCTAAAGCATCAGGATTTTAAACGGTGTGTACCAGGTTAAAGAGCACACAGGTGAGGGCGCAGGATTTGGCTTGCACCCAAATCCCTCGGCTCTCAGCCTCAAGCTATGTTGACTACATTAGGACTTATGAAGAGCCAAAACCAACTTTGTAAAGTAGAGCTCAAGATTTCAAGTGACCTTGATGTAGCCTCCCCTTTGTCTCATGAGGGGAACAGAGGCATTTTTCTTCATCACGTGCATGAAAAATTCCTCTAACTCTCAAAAAGCAAATGAGTATTTGCTTTTCCCTCCTGAGTTTTTCTCACTGTGAGAACAGCATGACGATGGGGGCGACTGAGGCAGGCCTAATCTTTTCTCTCTCCTAAAGAGGTATTTTGAAAGGGGGTGACTAAGATGAGTCAAATATCAGGCGGCATCACTCATGTCACCTCTGTTCACTGTTCACTCGCCTCCCTCCACTCAGCCCACAGCTGGTTTCTCCCTCTCCTTCAGCTGCTTAGGAAAGAAAGAACACCTTCCACCAAGTCCAGGCCCCAGGCTCTGGGCCATGTGGTTTGCTTCCAGCAAATGCAGCCTGCAAGGTTGGGTAGGCTGGCCTCATTTACCTATGCTATCCCCTAGGTCAAGTCTCTACCTGCTCTGAGCATCAGCTTCCTCATCTGTGAGACAGGATTCATGATTCCCTGCTAGATCATTGGGAATTCTGGAAACATTTGTAATGTTGGCCCACAGTCAGCACTAACAACAGGCCCAGGTTGAGCCAGAGGCACCCAGAACTAGATGTCACTGCTTCAAATGGTCTAGAATGGGTGGAGAGGGAACTGGCCTAATTTTTTCTTTTTCTTTTTCTTTTTGTACTCTGGATTGAACCCAGGGGCATTCTACCTCCAAGACACACCCCCAGCCCTATTTTATTTTTGCTTTGAAACAGGTTGATGAGTCTCACTACTTGCTGATGCTGTCCTCCAACCTGTGATCCTCCTATCTCAGCCTCTCAAGTGCTGGGATTACAAGGGTGTGCCACCACACCCAGCTTGAATCAGCCAATTTTAAGCCACTCTTCCTATGATCCCAGTGCACACCCAGATGTAGGAATAGCTCTGTTCTAAGCAACTAACCAACTCTTCTAATCCTAGTGCAGTAGTTCTCAAGTTTGGCTGCACACTGGAATTCCCTAGGGAATTTTTTAATTACTGGGGTCTGGATCTCAGCCTGGAGGTTCTGATCTCTTGCTCTTAGCTGCAGCCTGGAGATGGGGATATTTAAAAGCTGCCTGGTGCCAAGCATAGTAGCACACACCTGTAATCCCAGTACTTGGTAGGCTGAGACAGGAAGATTGCAGGTTCAAGACCAGCCTCAGAAACTTAGCAAAACTCACAGTAACCTAGCAGGGCCAGAAACCCTGACTTATGGCAGCTCTCTGATTATCTCCTTTCTTAGATGAAAGAACCCACCATTTGTTATTAACATTCTTTATCCTTTCAGTATATACCCTGCAGCATTCTTTGATCTGACCATTCAAGGGAGAGAGGAGAAAGAGAGAATCAGATAGGAGTGTCTCTCTCTCACCAGCACAGTTTGTGGTGTGTGTGTGTGTGTGTGTGTGTGTGTGTGTGTGTGTGTGTGTATGTGTGTTTTACTGGGGATTGAACCAAGGGGCATTCTATCATGAGCTACATTCCCAGCCCTATTTTAGTTTTTACTTTGAAACAGGGTCTCACTATATTGCTGAGGGCCTTGCTAAGTTGTTGAGGCTGGCCTGGAACCTGCAATCCTCCTGTTGCAGTTGTGCTTTTTTTTTTTTTTGGTGGGAGGGAGGACTGAGGAGTGAACTCACGGCCTGTACACACAAGGCAAGCACTGAGCTACATCCCCAGCGCCCCCCCCCCTTGGTGGTACTGAGGATTGAATTCAGGTGCAGTCTACCTCTACACCCTTAGCCCTATTTTATTTTTTATTTTTGAAATAGGGTCTAAGTTGCAGAGAACCTCACTAAGTTGCTGAGGCTGGTAGTAAACCAAAGATCCTCCTGTCTCAGCTTCCCAACTACTAGGATTACAGGTGTGTGCCACCATGCCTGGCTTCCCCAGCCCTTTTTTTATTGAGATGGATCTCACTAAATTCCTCAGGCTGGCCTCAAACTTGAGAACCTCCTGCTTCAGCCTTTCAAGTAGCTGAAATTACAGACATGCATCACCTGGCCTAGCTCCCCAGCAATTTTTGCTTGAGAGGGTCAAGTAATATAATTGTTGTGATATTAATTTTCAAATCAAGACAGAAGATTATTTAGGTCTTGGAGGATAACAGAAATGAAATTTTGCCGAGGACCATCCCATGGCCGCTGTACCCCCAGCATATGCTGCAAAGTAGGACCTGAGGTGGTTTTTTTTTCTGCCCATCAGAGGGCACCAGCAGACCCAAGGCTGATAGGCACTTTTCTGCTCACCAAGAAGGCTCAAAAGCCAGAAGTTGAGGCCCCACAGCACAAAAGCCAAACAACTAGGCTGTGGGGGTAAGGGGTAGGTAACAAGGGGCTATTCTAGGTTAGGACACAGCCACCCAAAGAGTCATCTAGGAAAGGAGCAGAGGAGAGCTACCTAACCTCTAATGGTCATTGATGCCAACACTAATTCAAATACGGGAAAAGGGTTGGGAACATAGCTCAGTGGTAGAGCAGTTACCTAGCATATGCAAGGCCCTAGGTTCAAAAGACAAAAATTATGGGCATACTGGAACATTGATGCACATATGCAAAGCCCAATATTCCAATTTATTCCCCACAGCAGCATCAATACCTACTCCATGGTCTAATGCAGCAAAGGGCTGCTAGTCAGGAGGCTCCACTCCTGATCTAGAATTACAATCAAAGTTTCAGCTGGGCATGGTTTCGCATGCCTGTAATCCCAGTACTTGGAAGGCTGAGACAAGAGGATCACAGGTTTGAGGACAGCCTCAACAACTTAGCAAGACTCTCAGCAACTTTGTGAGACCCTATTTCAAAATAAAAATGGCTAGGGGTATAACTCAGAGGTAGAATGCCCCTGGGTTCAATTCTCAGTATTAAAAAAAAAAAAAAAAAAAAAGTTTCATAGGTTTATAAAAGGAACTGCCTTGTCAGTTCATGTCTCTACCTCTGCCACCAGAGGAAGCTTTCATCAGAAAACTCCCAGGAGGTGTAACCACTGTGGACAGAAATGAAAGCTTCCCCTTCATTCCCCAAATCCTTAGGTCTGGGCTGGCATCAGGAGACCTGGGTTCTAGTCAGAGCCCCTCCACTACCTGGCCACGACCCTGAGCAGTCTGTTCAGCTCCCTAGACCTCAGTTTATTTCCTTGTCAAATGGGGAGAATAAAACCTGCTTGGCCCACCTCCCGGGGTTATTTGGGAAATCATGAGATAATGACTGAGAAAGGACTTTGCCATCTAGCTGCAGAAAGTCAGGAGGCCTGGGCGGGTGGGAACTCGGTGCCTGAGGCTGGCTTGCAGAGTCACGTAGGCAGTTTAGCCAGGACAGTAAATCCATAAGACACAGAAACAACCTTGCCTTTCTGCCAACATGCCCTCCTGCAATTATGTCAGGAACACGCCTCTGTACCCAGGCAAAGGGCTCAGCCCCTAGCTCTCCTGGCACCCAGGGGGACAGAGTGGGGCTGCATGGAGATTGGTCCCTGGCAGATGGGCCTTGCTCCAGAACCTGACAAGGGCTAGTGGCATGTGACAAGAGCCTTCCTGTTGTCTCCCTAGGAATTACAAGAAAAGGAGTCTAGAACAGCTTCTCAGTGCTCAGAAATGTCCCAGCCCCAGCTTCTATGCTGCATGGGAGAGCCTGGCTCAATCCCCTTTAAGTTCTTCAATTTCAAGGGGGAATAACCTGGAAACAATCGGCACATCACACCACAGGACAGACTGTATAGCAATACGGACACTGTAATATTTACATCCAGCTATTTGATTTTACAAGCTAATTTTGTATTCATTCTCTTAATATTTGCAAGCATCACCTTAGTTCCATTTTACAGATAAGAAAACTGAGGCTGAGAGAAGTTAAGCGACTTGGCAGTTGGGTGAGACAGCAGAGCTAGGACACAAACCCATGCCTACTGACTCCAGCTTCAAGGAAACCCCCGGTAACTATCTTGCAGTGCTGTGCCAGGCATCGAGGAGAGGACCCTCCCAGAGGTAGGTCCTTCCTTCCTTCCTTCCTTCCTTCCTTCCTTCCTTCCTTCCTTCCTTCCTTCCTTCCTGTGCTGGGGATGGAAGCTAGGGCCTTGTACATGCTAGGCAAGCACTTCACCACTGAGCTACATCCTCAGCTCCCAGGAGGAGTATTTTATCACTGATCTTGTTAACAATTGCTGGCACTTGATGATAAATAAAAAGCAGTGATTTTTATTCAATTTTATTACTGGTGTTAAATTCTCAAAGGACAATTTACTCCTTGTGTCTCACCCATCAAGGTGGGTCACTCCCTCTATCCACCTGTGCCCATCCTCCCTGGAAAGCCATGGCCAACCAGAGATGTATTGTTAACTCCCAGCTGCTAAAGGTTTTATAAGGTCTTTGAACACAGTGGGTCTAACTCATTCCCCTTCTCAGTCAACTCTAAAGTGTCCATGAATTGAGTGATGTGCCCCAAAGCCACCTGTATATCAAGGCGAAGACGAGGTGGAGTTATGCACAATGCAGGGACCCAACCATCCAGGGCCAAGAGCCAGGCATGGTTAGCACACGCATGCAATCACAGTACTTGGGAGGCTGAGACAGGGGGATTACAGGTTCTCAGCCAGTCTCAGCAACTTAGCAATAATCTCAGCAATTTAGCGAGACTGAGACCCTGTTTCAAAATAAAAAATAAAATAGGGGTAGGGGTGTAGTTCAGAGGTAGAGCACCCCTGGGTTAAATCTCTAGTACCGCAAAAAAAAAAAAAAAAAAAATCTATGGAAGGTGAGAGGTATCAAAAGGGACGTGTTCCAAGAAGAGGGATGTGCAGGCCTGTTCCTCCTCCTACTTCCCCATGGCTGTTACTGAAGTTCCTCCTTCCCTGGAGAACAATGAGCTACAATTCCTCTGGAATTACCCTGCAAGTTTTCAGGGCCATAGGGCAGGAATAATGTTTAGAAACTTCCATTTAAGGCCACCCCAGGTGCAGCCTGACAGGGGGAATGTGTTTCAAGGGCAGAAGTAGCACAAATCTAGAGCTCAAAGGAACCAGAACATCTTGATCCAGGGGGGGCCAGTCTAGAGGTGGTATCCCTGAGGCCCCTCTCCCCTCCTCTGCCTGGTCAGACTCCACTGTGAGGTCACTGTGGCTGACCTCCCTCTCATCTCACAGCCCTTCCCAACATACCCATCCTCCAACCAGGCCACTCCTAATTCCCACAAACAAAATCCTTTCCCTCATTGCCTTAGCAACCAACATGTTTCGAATCTTGTATACCCAAGTTCAGAATTTAGAGTCATCCAAGTTCAGAATGTAGTCAAATGGCCCAGGTTCTATTTCTAGCTCTTCCGCCTTTAGCAAATCATAGAACTTTGAGCCTGTTTCTCAGTGATTAGCACAGATGTAAGACTATCCCAGACTCACCAGATCACAAGGAGAATGAAAGGAAACAAGTACATGAGAGCACCTCACAAACCATGCTTCCCTTCATGGTGAGGTACAATTTCCTTCCACTTCCAACCGCCTCATCGGAACACCTCTCCAGTTCCCAACCCCACTGTATTCTGGAACCTGATTCAGCCCCAAGGAACCCCATCCTCAGATCCCAGTTTAAAAGTAGATAGTGTCAAGGACCATCATGAGTGAAAAACAGGGTCCCCCAGTGAGGCCAGGATCCAGGAGGGCAGATAATACTTTAGGACGCAACACCCACAGTTAGGGCAAGCAAGGGACCAGATGGGCAGAAAGTCACATAGAGTGAAGACACAATGTTATTAGAAGTTGAGCAGAGAGCAGGTCAGGATTCCAGGCCAGAGACATGAGGGTAGGGAGCAAACATTTACCCTAAGTCACTTTAGCAGTGTGTTGGGAATTAGGCAGGCAAGCAAGGAGGGAACAGCAGCAAACCCAGCCCGTAGTAGCTGGAGAATTTGTAGCAACATCAGCCTGCAAACAGAAGAGGGCTCAGCACTGTTCAAAAGGACTTTTCTCCCAGCCAGTGAGTCAAACCTACTGTTTAATGAACCCGTTCCTCCTCCTTGACCACACTGCCACTATTTCTAGGCTGTGTTGGGGGAGGAGTCCTGGGGGGTTGAACCCAGAGGCGTTCTATCTCTGAGCTACACCCCAGGCCTACTTTTTTTTAAACAGGGTCTTGTTAAGTTGCTGAGGCTAGTCTTGAACTTGTGTTCCTCTGTCTCCGCCTCCTAAGTACTGGGATTACAGGCATGTACCATTATACCCAGTTCTATCTAGGCTCTTGACAATGACTTTTACATTTGACATATAGAACCCTCTCTCAAGTAAATCTTTCACAAAAGAAGTACAATATGTAAAACATTTTTAAAAAGCTGTGCTTCTACTTGTAATACCAGCATTTGGGAGGCTGAGACCGTAGGATCCAGGTTTGCGGTCAGCCTCAGCTACCTAGTGAGGTACTCTGGCAACTTAATTAGATCTGGTTTCAAAATAAAGAATTAAAAAAAAAAAATAGGGCTGGGGGTATAGCTCGAAGGTAGAACGCCCCTGAGTTCAATCCCCAGTACCCCCCTCAAAAAAATGATATTGATCCTACAAAATGGACCAAGGCTTTTAAAAAAGATTACAGTGAATATTTCATTCTTTATAAAACTTTCTGTAATGCCTTATTTGAATGTTAATATTATGTGCTTCCTAAAAATGTTACAAATTACTAAATTTATGAATAATCACAAGGTTATCCAGTATATCGTAGTCTTTATCAGAATATAATGAATTTTCAGCACTGTAGCTACTAGTCTTTGATCCTTTGCAAGGCCCACTCAACCCCACCTTCCTTCTGCGGCCCTGCCACCCCACTGGCTTATTCTAATAAATTATCTTAAAACAGTGTCTAAAAAAAAAGCTGTGCTTCTTTTTGGGGAGAGGTATTCTGAATGCACTTTATCACTGCACCCCTAAGAAACTTAAAGGAGCTTCATGGAACCCCACCCTCCAAAGCTCCAGAGAACCCAGTTTGAGAATTACTGCTTCATAGCATGGAAGCATGATCTTACATATGATCTCAAAGAAGTTTCAAGCAGTAAATGAAAATAAAAGAGAAACAGGAGCTGGGCGTGGTGGCGCATGCTTGTAATCCCAGCATTCGGGAGGCTGAGACCTGAGGATCCGGGTTCGCGGCCAGCCTCAGCTACCTAGTGAGGAACTCTGCAACTTAGTGAGACTCGGTTTCAAAATAAAGAATAAAAAATAGGACTGGGGGTGTAGCTCGGAGGTAGAATGTCCCTGAGTTCAATCCCCAGTACCGCAAAAAAAAAAAAAAAAAAAAAAAGAGAGAGAGAAACAGAATTCACTAGTGTTTTGCAAAAAATTATTATCTAGTCTTCCAAGACATCACTCCAACCATGCTAAACTCAGGGTCAAGAGTAAAGTACAGCCGGGAGTGGTGGTGCATGCTTGTAATCCCAGTACTTGGGAGGCTTGAGACAGGAGGATCACAGGTTCACAGTCAGCTTCAGTTACTTGGTGAGGCCTCTGCAACTTAGACCCTATTTCAAAATAAAGAATAAAAAATGGGGCTAGGGGTGTAGTTTGGAGGTAGAATGCCTCTGAGTTCAATCCCCAGTACTGAAAAAAAAAAAAAAAAAAAAAGAGTAAAGAACAAGTTGGGTAAGGCAGCATACACCTCTAATCCCAATACTTGGGAAGCTAATACAGAAAGATTACAGGTTTGAGGCCAGCCTCAGCAATTTAGCAAGATCCTCCACAACCTAATAAGAATCTGTTTAATAAAAAAAACAAAATACAATAGGGCTAAGGGTGTAGCTCAGAGGTAGAATGCCCCTGAGTTCAATCCCCCAATAACACACACACACACACACACACACACACGCTCGTGTAGGATCAGGAACCAGAAGTCTTCAGGGGATTGAAGCCTGAACTACAAAGGGCCCCTGTTCACAAAGTCACAGGTGGCTGCTCTGTGCTGGCTGTGGCAGCTGCTTTCAGAGGTTAGCTCATTTCATTCACTGGTCCTGCAGACTAATTTCCTTCCTCTGTCCCTTTTTATTTCTTTCCTTTTTGGTCAGAAGAAAATTCCTAAAGCACAAAAAGGAAGGAATCATTGGGCAGAGCCAAGTCCGGCTAAGGGATAGTTTTTTAAGTGTAAGCACTTTTTAGCTGTGCATGGTGATATATTCCTATAATTACAGCCATTCCAGAGGTTAAGGCAGAAGGAGGGTAGATTCAAGATCAGTCTTAGCAATTTAGCAAGACCCTCAGCAACTTAGCAAGACCGTTTTAAAATAGAATAAATAAATAAATAAATAAATAAATAAATAAATAAATAAAAAGGTAGCTCAGAGGTAGGATGCCCCTGGGTTCAATCCTAAAAAATAAATAAATGGGCTGGGGATACAGCTCAGTGGTAGAGTGCCTCTTGCCTCAATCCCTGGTACCACACAGACACACATGCAGACAGACAGACACACACACACACACACACACACACACACTTTTTAGATGCTGTTGTCAAATGAGGATGAGCCCACAGATCCAAGACCTAGAATAAATTAGACTTGATTTAAGTTAGGTTTGGCTATATATAGAAAGGTTTTTTGTTTTGTTTTGTTTTGTTTGCAGTACTGGGGATGGAACCCAGGGGCATTCTATTTCCCAGATACACCCCTAGCCCATTTTTTATTCTTTATTTTGAAACAAAGTCTCACTAAGTTGCAGCGAGCCTCACTAAGTAGCTGAGGTTGGCCACGAACCTGTGATCTTCCTGTCTCAGCCTCCCAAGTACTAGGATTACAAGCATGCACCACCATGCCTGGCTCTATAGAAAGGTTTTCACTGAAAGAAAATACATCTTAGCGTCCACTGATACTTGCCTTAGAGTCTAGATAGAGATTACTGCAGCAGAGTGGGGCTTAGAGGGTACTATCCACCCACCCACCTATCTACTCATCCAAACATCCTCCTATCCATCCACTTAATCTCCATTCACTCATCCATCCACTTATTAATTTATTGCTCTGTTCTTCATTTATTTATCACTGTCCTAAGTGCCATAAACAAAACTCACCCATGACTTGAAGGGCTTATAGACTATGGAAGAGATTAAACATTGATGAAGGAGACAGCAGATCCTCCGAAACAGCTGGAGAGGTGGGGAGTGACGCACACCTGCTTCATCCCCTGGGGGCTCCACGTCACCACCTCTACCCTCATTTCCCCCATGACAAGTGGCCACTTTCTCCAAGAAATATGCTGAGAAGCCAGGCGTGGTGGTGCATGCTTGTAACCTTAGTACTTGGGAGGGTAAGATAGGAAGATCACAGGTTCACAGCCAGCCTCAGGTACTTAGTGAGGCCCTCTGCAACTTAGTGAGACCCTGTTTCAAAATAAACAATAAAAAATAGAGCTGGGGGTGTAGCTCAGAGGTAGAATGCCCCTAGGTTTAATCCCAAGTTCTGAAAAAACAAAGAAAAGAAGGAAGGAAGGAAGAAAGGAAGGAAGGAAGGAAGGAAGGAAGGAAGGAAGGAAGGAAGGAAGGAAGGAAGGAAGGAAGATAGATGGATGCTAGGAAGCTGAACCTCCCCCTTCTTCTCTTCCTTGTGGGGGTGGAAGAAAAGGCAGAACAGGAAATCAAATGGCTGATTGTGCTCAGTTGCATTGGGCTCCCTTCTGCTCTGACAATCAGATGTATATTTGATTAATGGAAGAGCATCAGCAGAACAGGTCAGCTTGCTCACTCCTAGAGGAATCAGCCTGTCCCCAAGCCTGTGCAAAGCCCAAGAGAGCAGATCATGAAGGGTAGAAATTTAAGCCTGAGCTCAGGCTACAGAGCAAGAAAAGACTGCAGAGAAAAGATGGGCAAATCTAGGATGGGTCTCCTAGTACTGTGGGGATACAGGGTCATCCCTCTTAAACAGCGAAGCAAACAGTTCATCTTCTAGAATATCTCCCTTCCAACCTGCTGGGCCCTTCCACTCTACTGCAGAGTTCTCATTTACCCACTTCTCCTATGAATGTTTTGCTACTCCCTGGCCCACATCTCCCTGTGATCCTTCCCATAATTGACATAAGATAACAAAGGATTCCAAAGGTTAACCCAACCTCCCTCCAAACTAACACATTCACTTCTAGTGGCGTCTTTGACCAAGAAAAGTGCTTTAATGGTGGCAAGTTTAGGCAAATGGGCAAGTTGAGAAACTACTTGGAAGTAGGATAGTCTTTCCACATAGAATAGGTGGCCCTATGTCTACAAATCATAATCAGCTGTTATTTGTCTATTTTCTTCTATACACCTGGATATTTTTCTTCCTTTTTTTTTTTCTTCTTCTTGGTGGAGGTACTGGAGATTGAACCAAGGAGCATTCTACCTCCAAGCTACATCCCTAATACTTTTTATATTTTTTGTTTTGAAACAGGGTCTCACTAGGTTGCTAAGTGTCTCAGCAACATTGCTGAGGTTGTCCTTGTGCCTGCACACCTCCTCTCTCAGCCGCCTAAATACTGGAATTACAGGTGTGTATCACCATGCCTTATTTTTTTAATTTTGAAACAAGGTCTCAATAAGTTCCTGAGGGCCTTGCTAAATTGCTGAGGCTGTCCTTGAACCGCAATCCTCCTGTCTCAGCCTCCCTAATACTGGAATTACAGATACACATCACCATGCCCAGTGTAATATCTAATTTTAACTGACTACATAATCTCTCATTACATAGATAAACCATGGCTTTTAAAGAAAATGATTGATTTTGAATGCATATTATTTCCAATTTTAATATCAAAATACTTTTATGTTATAAATACCTGTATGTATAAGTTTCTGCATATATCCCTGCTTATCTTTCTTAAGATAAATTCAAAGAAGTAGGATCATTGGTTAAAGGGAATGCACATTTTTAGGGCCTTTTGTGCTTAACAAACTATCATCCAGAAAGACTGTACCAATAACACTCTCATCAGCCATACATATTCTCAGCACCTCTGTCTCCCAAGCATTTTACCAAATACTGGTTCATTATTTTTTTTCAACTTCTCAATTTTGGCCTTCAAAAAATATCTCATTGTTTTAATTTAAATTAATTAATTAATTTGTAGTTGATTACTAATAATGAACAACTTTTCCTATATTTGGTGGTAATTTGAACTGCCTACTCAAATATATATTTCTCTAATTGTTCTACTGGAGTGTTTGCTTGTTGCTTAAAATTTGTAAAAGCTCTTTACATATTTGTGATATTAACCCTTTGTCACATATGTTGCAAATATTTCCTCTGATTTTCTTATGGCTGAGTTGTTACAGGTTTAGCACCTGTAAAGGAGCTTTGGGTCTTTCTCAGCCCCAGATGGTGTTAACCAGTGTTTTCCCCCTTTACTTCTCTCTTCTCCAGCCTGTCAATCATCCAACACCTGTCCTGAGGGGCACTCTGAAGAGAGTGACTGTGCCTTGGTAAGCTTCTTGACATTACTGGTCACCCAGGCACTCCATGCAGGTTATACCTTCGAACTTACTGCAGAGGCCCAGGCCATCCTCCACCATCCCTCACCCCCCTACACCCAGCTCTTTCCTCAAAGTCACTGCACACTTGCTCCTGGCAATGCCACTCCTACTGGCCAACTACAGGAAGGGATGGCATCCCAGGGTGAGCAGGTCCTGCCGCAGAGGGCCAGTGACCCCAAGGGTGGGCTGCAGACTCCCCCTGTGGGTAACTGAAAGCAGGAGAGAGCTTGGCATCTCTGCCTTCATTGTGTATCTGTCTACATTACCTTGGACTTTGGGTCAGGTACCTCCTCAGCTCTACATGTAAGCATGTTAATCACTTAAGGAGAATTCATCTAAAAACTGTAAATACAAGAGTTATTATCCCTAAATTCAGCTAACCTATCTTGTCTTCCTCAAAGACCCAGGCAATGCAATATCTGTAGTATTCTGTTCGGATCCCTGGAGCAGTGCCTAGAAGTCTCCAGTCATTGCCCCCCATTCCGGGATCACAGGTTTGATAAACATCCTGAACAGTAAGTAAAAATTGCCCCCTCGAGCAGTAGAACTTCTCCAGAGCCAGCTCCTTGCAGAGCCAGAACTGACAGAATGATCAACCAGACCTCAGCTTGAGCAAGACTGCTTAATCATGCATACCTCTCTCCCCAACCCCAATTCTCCTATTTAAACCTGTCAGCACTCCAAAGACAGGGGTGAGGTGCTGGGTCTCCCTTTGTCTTCCCGATATGGCTATATTGATTAAAGTTCCTTTCCTGCTTTTCACCATGACCTTTTCTGTTTGGTGTTTGGGGTGAGTGGCTGGACCTGATTAGTTGGGACCCCTGGAGTTGGGCCTCTGGCTTAGAACACTGGTAATACCTTTAAGGATGCATGTGTCTCTCCTGTCCCCAGACTATCCATCATGTCATGCTGTGTTCAGTGCCCTCTATAATAGGACTCACAAGACGGCTTTTGTTCTGAAATTACTACCATGATGATGTTTGTCTGCACTGAAAAATTGACACCCTTCCTCATTTCAGATAGTGAAAATGACCTTATCTTATTTCCCATTTGTCATCTTGGTGGTCAATGACAAGCTATAGTGGCCTAGATCTTGGGTGTATTTTCACCCTCCCTGTGTACCAGCAGCTCTCAAACCTGGGAGTGTATCAGAATCATCTGGGGAGCTTGTTAAAATGCAGATGCCTAAGCCTTATCACAGTTTGGCTAGGTCATTATCTTTTGGAGAGCTTGTGGCTTTGGGTTTTCTATCTTAATTTTCAATTTCTCTCTTGGCTATGTGCCTCGAATTGGATGTTGCCTCAAATCCTTAGCATATGTGAGCAGGAGGAACTACCAACGGTTCTGTGCTGCCATCACTGCAGAATTCACTGGCCCAACAGGGAGAGAGTAAACGGCAGAAGACAGAGAAAGTCCAGCTAAGGTGGTACATGCCTGTAATCCCAGTATTTGGGAGGCTGAGACAGGAGGATTGCAGGTTCCAGGCCAGCCTCAACCAGCCTCAACCTCAGCAATTTAGCAAGATGCTCAGCAATTTAGAGAGACCTCATTTCAAAATAAAAAATAGAAAAGGCTAAGGTAGATCTGGATTCAATCCCCAGTCCCAAGAGGGTGGAAGGGGGAGGACAGAGCTAGGCCGATTTCACAGATAGCTAAAGGCGGCCCCACAGTATTAAAGGTGCCATGAGGCAAGACCACCTTACAATCATTTAGTCATTCCAATGGCCAAGCTGACTGACTACAGAGTAGAAGACATTTCCCAGGGCATTATATAAAATAATACGACCCATCCCTTCTTCCCCTGGCTTTCAGGTGGCCCATTCCCACATCCCCACCCTCAAAAGGATTTGACTTGGGATCCACACCCAGCCTCCCTATGCCCACAAGCCTGGAAGGCAGGGAGGGGGTGGAATGAGCCAGTCCAAGTATCTCAGAAGCCAATGTCCCTCCTAACTCTCTTCCCACCCAGCCCTCAGCTATTTGCCTAGCAAATAGCTGGGAAGCAGCAGCCAGAGTCTCTGCTGGGCAAATAGCTGAGGGCACCACGCCATCTTCTCTGTCATCACCACCCCCAATTAGCAGCTCCCAGGCGCCTTCGGGGCTGCCACTCCTGCCTGGTTCCTCTAACCCTGCTCTAAGTCATTACAGGCTTTGGCACTGCCTGACAAGTTTCCTTCAAGCCTGTCAGGACGCAGGAAAGGCATGGGTCACACCCAACACGACTGATTTTTCCTGTCTACTCAAACTGTCATCTAGAATAGACCCCAACCTCTAAAATGGCCTCTTCCCACCTACCAAGCCTCCCTCACTAACTGCTACTTAGTGGCTTTGTCCTTGCCTACATGGCCCACAGAGGATCCTAGAGGAGTGGAGGTTAACTAGTGGCTGTCCCAGGGTTCATGGGGCTCCAATCTGGGAAGGACCCCAGGATCATTGCCCAGCCTGGTTTCATTACTTAGCTAGTGATAGGAGTGTCGCCATCATTAAGAGGGGGATGACAACTACCCCCTAGGCAGTGATGTGGATCAGAACAGAGTCTGGCCCAAGGTAAACATGGGCAAACATGATTTTATTTTGGTTTTCTTGGTTTGATTTCCTCACCTGTGAAATGAAAATAATACAAGTATTAATGAACACTTAGCCCAGGGCCTAGCAGACCCTTGGTGCTCAGTGAATGGTTTCTGGTTGATGAAGGATGACTAAATCAGACAATGAACGTCATGGTTCAGAGCAGACACATTTACCCATTATTGCAGGCTGCCCTTTTCTGTACCGTGATATCCAAGAAAAAAGGCTGGGTGCTATAATGCACCCCTTATTCCCTGCTACTCGGGAGGCTGAGGCAGGAGGATAGCAAGTTTGAGGCCAGTCTGGGCAACTTAGAGCCTTTCTCAAATTTTAAAAACATAGCCAGGCATGGTGGTGTACACCTGTAAACCTAGTATTTGGGAGGCTAAGATAGGAGGATCACGGGTTCGAGGCCAGTGCATGGTAACTTGGTGAGACTCTGTTTCAAGTAACAATAAAATAGAGCTGGGATTCTATCTCAAAGGTAGAATGCCCGTGGGTTCAATCCCCAGTACTACAAATAATAACAATAATAAAAAGGGCTGGGGATGTAGCTCAGTGGTAGAGTGCCCTGTGTTCAATCCCCAGTACCATGCAAAAAAGAAAAAAAAAAAAAAAAAAGAATCCCAGAAAAAAATCACCTCTACCCCCAGAGATACATGTCCATAGAGCAGCCCCTGGCTCCCCCACACACACAGGCTTGGCCAGACAGGCACATTCCTGGCTTATCTTGAGAGTCGGCAGGTCCAGGCTTCCCCCAGGAGCAGAGGAAGAAGTCAGGTTGTGTCTTAACACATCAGGACCCAGGACAGCCAAGGAACAGACCGTCTCCTTAGGCCACCTGCTACCACGCTGCTTCATCCAAGTCAGGATTTCTGCAGGGTCTTCTTCCAGAAGCTGGGCCTGGCTAGCAAGGTTCCTATGCACATGCAGGGCTCTCAGCCTGGGTCCCTGGGTCTCTGGGGGGTAGGCCCTGGGAGGCCCAGAAGCCCCGCCGGAGCACATGTTATTGCCATGACTACAATAACAACAGGTGCCCTCTGTGTGACAGCTCCTACTGCCCCAAACAGTCCTGACTATGTGCCTTGAATCCAGCCCCAGGCCATCAACTCCCAAAAGGCCACATCACTGTCTTGTTCACCTTTGTGCTTTCAGCATTATAATGAGTGTTTGCTGAATAGACAAATCCTGAGAACACACGGAGGAACCACCCAATATTGGGAAAAGGTAGCTGCTTGTCCCCACTTTCACAAAGCTTCTCTCTGCTAAACTGAGCATCCTGTGCCATGCCTCTCCCCGGCCTTTGAGGGCAGGGCTGCAGTGTGAAACTACCCAGGACAGCTGCCGTCACACTGGCCCACTGACACACACTGACTGCAGCCCACGACCAAGCACAGTCCATTCGCTCTGCTGGACACCCCCACCACTCACTCTTCTGGGTCACTGTTCTGGGAGGAATTTTCCCATAGATCCCAGAAGCCAATAAAAAGCAAAGTAACTCGGTAAAATCCCTCTTCCTCTCTAGCCTAGGAATTCTCTGATCAAGATGAGGGCTTGGTGTCAGACCCAAGTCTTTCCAGGCTCAACTGGGACTGCAAGGACAGTTCTCCCCTACAGCTGTCAACAGCTGCCTCTCATTCGACTGCAGGGGCCAACCATGGAGGAGAGGCAGAACCTGTTCCCTCCCATGTCACAGTTGAGAAAACACTCAAAGCAGCTAGCCCAAGGTTACAGAGCGGTGCACAGCCCACACCTCAGGTTTTTCCTTTATTTTGGGCTGGCCTCAAACGTGCAATCCTCCTATTTCAGCCTCCCAACCTACTGAGATTATGGGTGTGCACCACCACACACAGCTGACCTCAGGTCTCTTTACTCCTGTCCCTGTGTATTCCACAATGGCAATAATTCCCCAGTTTGCTCTGGCAGCAGAGAGCTTTTTCTTTTATTTTTATTTTTATTTTATTTTATTATTTCTTTTATTTCCCTTTTTCTTTTTAGCAAAGTAATACATGTGGCTAAGTAAAAATGAAATTACACAGAAAATCATATAATGAAAAGAAGAGCCAGCCCCCTGCCCCATTTTTTTTTTTTTTTTTTTTTTTTTTTTTTGTGGAACTGGAATTGAACTCAGGGGCATTCTACCTCCGAGCTATACCCCCAGCCCTATTTTTTATTCTTTATTTTGAAACAGGGTCTCACTAAGTTGCGGAGGCTGCTAGGTGAGGCTGGCTGAGAACCCAGATCCTCTGGTCTCAGCCTCCCAATTTTTTTTCAAAAAAAATCTTACATAGAAATTTAATGTATAAAAGAGATCAGAGAAAAGATGCTTTGGTTCAAAGGGGAAGACACAAAACAGTTGCTTCACACACACACACACACACACACACACACACACACACACACACCCCTAAGCCTGCACCACAAGTTTCAATATAGAAAACATACCACCACAGTCAATCTCCCCTTATGTCACAGCCTCCTGCTTTTACTGGGGGCCTGCTATGGAAGCAGAGGGAACCCGTCCCCCTGAATAGAAGTATCTCTACCAGGCAGACCTGGGCATTGTTCACACAGCTCCCCCCACACCCAGATTCCTGGGGTATCCCCATCTATAACAAAAGAGATCTCTAAAAAGACTCAGGGTCTCCCTCCCTATGGACATATGCTCTGACTGGGAGGAGAGAAAGAGAGTCATGACTCATAAGACTGCAAATAACTAATAGCCAACTGGACTAGTAGTCATGTATGCTTTAGTATGAATTAATTGCATTCGTTTTCTTTCCTGCAAATATGCAGAATTCAGCTAGGCCAAGGGAAGGAAAGAAATTCTGATGGCATTGGGGAGAAGGGATGATGTCTGGGTGGGGGAGAACGTGGTACTCAGTGAGAAGGGAGAGCAGAGGGCTCTGCGGTGGGGCTTTGGGGTGCTAGAGGGCAGCAGGCAGGCACCCAGAGCCTGGCAAGCTGGGCACAGGTGAGCCCAAAAAGTGTCTGAGGAATGCTCAAGAAGGGAAGAGACTGCTTATGCCTCAGTCCTTCCCCTCTTCAAAACCCTTGAGTGGACACTCTTTCACAACCTCTGCTCCCCACTAAAAAAAAAAAAAGAAAAGAAGAAAAAACTTCAACCTTCTTTTCTGTCCCAGATTCTACTGTGCTCCACCACTGTCAGGAGGGAACTAGCCCATTCTGCTATCTCTAGATCACTGTGCAGCCATAGGGAAATGCAGCGCCCCTCAAAACACAGTCACCATACTGATGGTGCAATCCCCTCCCCCACTCCCAGATGGGGCTCAAGCAGGCACAAGGTGCATCTTCCCCCTCCAGGTTCAGAGCAAACGCACAGCCTAAAACTGATGACTGCCTCTTCCCATCAAGTGGGGATGGAAGGAAGGGGGACATTGAGCAGCACTGAGACCTTTCTGGAAATCTCTCCCTGTGGCTCAAGCAGGGCAGCAGTGTGCTATGCCCCTTCCAGGCAATGGGCTGTACTTCCTCTCCTCGCCACTGACACTGACGTGGACACCCTCCCCCCCTCCAAGAACATCGCTCCGGAAGCATGGCCCTTGAGCCAGCAGTACTGTGCTCACCTGGGAGCTCACCAGAACCACCAGCCCTTCTGAATCACAATCTGCCCCTTAACTTGACTCCTAGGTAGTTCCTGTACACTTACTGTTTGAGGGGTGCTGTTTTAGAAACAAGTAGAGCAAGGCCCCAATCTACTGCCTTACAGAATCCTGGGTACCTCCAAATTCACTCCAAGTTCCCTTTGGTTTGGACCTTCTTGATGAAAATCTGTTTTCCTGCCTAGGTAAAGGCAATATCATAAGCCAACACAAATTAATAAATAGTTGTTGGATGACTCCTTCTGTGAATAAGAAGCAAGTCTTGAAGAGTTAATTTATGATTTGCAAAGTGGTTTCACATAAGTTTTCTCATTTCATACAAAATCCTAGGAGGCCAGTGGGGACAGACAGGTATCACCGACTCCGACTCCTCTTATGAGAGAGGAGCTTGGCTTCTGAGCAGCAGCACTAGGGTGTTATCAGTCCCAATGTTGTACTTCTTTTTCTTTTTTTCGTACTGGGGATTGAGCACAGAGCACAAGACATACCCCCAGCCCTTTTTTTCTTGTTGTTGAAACAAGTTCTCCCTAACTTGCTGAGAGTCTCACTGGGTTGCTAAGGCTGGCCTTGAACCTGCGATCCTTCTGTCTCAGCCTCCTAAGTACTAAGGTTACAGGCTTGCATTACCATGACTGGCTCGATGTGGCACTTCTGATCCACATCTGGTGGAAATGTCATGAGTGTTTGGAGGAAAGGATGAACTTAAAAAATTTTCTATTCACAGAGTCCATCAAAATTTTCTTTTTTAAGCCATGTGTGGTGGCGTACACTTGTAATCCCAGTACTTGGGAGGCTGAGACAAGAGGATCGCAGGTTCATGGCCAGCCTCAGCTACTTACTAAGGTCCTCCACAACTTAATGATACCTTGTTTCAAAATAAAGAATAAAAGCGGGGCGTGGTGGCGCATGCTTGTAATCCCAGCATTTGGGAGGCTGAGACCAGAGGATCCGGGTTCGCAGCCAGCCTCAGCTACTTAGTAAGGCACTCCGCAACTTAGTGAGACCCTGTTTCAAAATAAAGAATACAAAATAGGGCTGGGGGTATAGCTCGGAGGTAGAATGCCCCTGAGTTCAATCCCCAGTACCGCAAAAAAATAAAGAAAGAATAAAAATTAGGACTTGGGGGTGTAGCTTGGAGGTATAACATCCCTGGGTTCAATCCCCAGTACCACAAAAAATATATATATATTTTTTACTTGGGTCTTAAAAATATGAATTGGCTTTACATGCTCTAGTAATGAACAATGCCCTGTACATGTGCAGATGAATGGGTCTTAAACTGTGCCAGTTTCTCATATTTATCCCTGTAATTTGCACATAATACTCAATAAATACATTTATATTAGTTAATGAATTAATGAACAAATAGATGGATGACCATTGGGAAAATTTATCAGAACACACCCTAACCTCTCAGCATCAGTTTCCTCTTTTGTAAAATGAGGGTGATGCCTGCCTGTGTGAGACCCACGTGATGGTGGAAGGAAACATGCTTTATGAACAGCAAAAGGCCCCACAAACTTGTGGGCTGGCACATCTGAGTCCCCCCACTCTCACCTAGATGCAGCCAGCAGCTATCTGGTAAGGGTTCAGGGTGCCTCTGCCCCCATAATAAAACCATGGCCTAGGTCTTTTTTTTTTTTTTCTTGGTACTGGGGATTGAATCCAGGGACATTCTACCTCTGAGCTACACCCCCCAGCCCTATTTTCTTTTTCTTTATTTTGAAACAGGGTTTCACTAAATTGCTGAGGGCCTCCCAGCTGAGACTGGCTGGGAACCTGCGATCCTCCTGTCTCAGCCTCCCAAGTATTGGGATTACAAGTGTGCGCCACCACGCCCGGCTGTCCTGGGTTTTTTTAATGGGGAATCCTCTAACTGGGAGGTGTGTGTGTGTGTGTGTGTGTGTGTGTGTGTGTGTACGCACGCACTGTAGGAGGGGTGCACTCAAAACAGGAATTAGCAGGAATGGAACCTGGGTTGGAACTGAGAAGGGAGGCAGGGGGCAATGAGGTGATTCGGGGAAGGACTGGTCTCACAAGAGAGCTTCCCCCTCCCCACCAGGGGTTGGAAGCCAGGGCCATGATGGGCAAGCACTCAAGGGAGACCTTGTGGGGGAAGAAGGTAGAGACAGCCCCAGCTGGCTCTGATCTTCTACTCCTAAAGGCCAGCTCAGGACCAGAGCACATCTTGGACTCTGTCCCTCTCCAGTGACTGGTGAGGAAAAACAGTGACACTTTAAAGGGTGTGAAATGAATCTGTATCTGCAGGAAGGTTCAGCAGCAGCGTTCCAACACAGCCACTGCCTGCCTTGGCAGAGACCTAGATTCACTTTGTAGACTATAAAATGAGACCCTCGCAGGGCACCTGATGCTTCCAGATCACCAGGAGTCACCTGCTTCTTTGCGGATCTATGGTAAAGTCCAATTCCTGGGTGGCAGGGTGTAGCTCAGTGGACAAGTGTCTGCCTAGTATGTGGGAAGCCCTGGCCTCAATCCCTAGCACCAAAAAACAAAAACAAAAATCTGGGTTTATCCAGCTGATGAAGAAAGAGACAATCAGCCTCCTTTGTGAGCCTTTACAGTGGGGACCCTGGGCAGACACCACTTTAACCAAGCCATCAAGGTTAACAAGTCCTGCTGGTATGAGCCCGTGACATGGGGATGAGAAGGGCACTTCCCTCTGTGGTATTCTTCTGCAAAACCCATAACCTCAGTCTACTCATGAACACCACCAGACAAACCCAAATTGTATCCTACAAAATTGGAACCCAAATTCTGTATCCTACAAAATACCTGATCAGTTCCCCTCCAACTCCTCAAGATCACAAAAACAAAACAAAACAAAAAAAGTCACAGATCAAAGGAGATCAAGGAGGCATGACAAACACAGTGTAGCATTTTGCCTGAAATCTTGAAACAGAAATTGGATATTAATGGAAAAATTGGTAAGATCCATGTAACGCCTGGAGTTAAATTGATAGTACTAATAAATAATTACTAAATGTACTATTGTTGGTTTCTTAGTTTTGACAAATGTGCCATGGTTATGCAAGATATTAGCATTAGAGAGAAACTGATTGAGAGGTATATGGAATTCTATACTATCTCTATACTATCTTTGCATTTTTTTTTTTTTTTTTTTGCAGTACTGGGAATTGAACTCAGGGGCATTCTACCTCCGAGCTATACCCCCAAGCCCTATTTTTTATTCTTTATTTTGAAACCGAGTCTCACTAAGTTGCAGAGTGCCTCACTAGATAGCTGAGGCTGGCCGCGAACCCGGATCCTCTGGTCTCAGCCTCCCGAATGCTGGGATTACAAGCATGCGCCACCACGCCCGGCTCTATCTTTGCAATATTTTTGTAAATTTATTTCAAAATAAAAGTACATTATACTCTGGGCATGACTGCACTGCTTGTAATCCCAGTACTTGGGAGGCTAAGACAGGAGGATGCAGTTCATAGCTAGCCTCAGCAATTTAGTGTGAGGCTCTCTGCTACTTAGGGAAACCCTGTTTCAAAACAAAAGAATATAGGCTGGCATGGTGGCACAAGCTTGTAATCCCAATACTTGGGAGGCTGAGACAGCAGGATAGCAGGTTCAAAGCTGGCTCAGCAATTTTGCGAGACCTTCCACAACTTAGACCCTGTCTCCAAATAAGAAATAAAATCGGGCTAGGGATACAGCTCAGAGGTAGAATGTCCCTGGCTTCGATCCTCAGTGAAGAAAAGAAAGAAAGTAGGGCTGAAGGTATAGTTCAGAGATAGAAACCCCCTGCATTCAATCCCCAGTATCACACACACACACATACATACAAAAGTACATTATAAAAACTGAAGTAGAGCCAGGCATGGTGGCACATGCTTGTAATCTCAGTACTTGGGAAGCTAATACAGGAGGATCATAGGTTCAAAGCCAGCCTTGGCAACTTAATGTGGCTCTCAGCAACCTAGTGAGACCCTGTTTACAAATAAGAAATTAAATCAGGCTGGGGGTGTAGCTTGGAGGTAGAGTGCTTTAATCCCCAGCACCCAAACATAAACAAAAACAAAAAACTGAGGCCGGCTGCGAACCCGGATCTTCCGGTATTAGTCTCCCAAGTACTGGGATTAAAAGCATGCGCCACCATGCCCAGATGCTTCTTTTAGTTTATAGGTTTCTCTCTCTCTCTCTCCCTCTCCCTCTCTCTCTTCCTATCCCTCTTCATCTCTCCCTCCTTCTCTCTTACAGTTCATTTATTAAAAATACCAGGTCTTTTGACCTGTATAGTTTTCCACTCAGAATTTTGCTGATCATTTCCCCATAGTGTTGTTTGCCTATTCATCTCTCCCCTGTATTTCAGATTCAGGTTTGACTTTCTGGCAATACTCCCTCATAGATGGTGCTATGTGCATCCATTAAGAGATGAGGCGGGAGGATCACAAGTTTGAGGTCAGCCTGGGCAACTTATCAAGACCCTGTCGCAAACTAAATAATTAAGCCAGCCATGGTGGCGCATGCCTGTAATCCCTGTACTTGGGAGACTGAGACAGGAGGATCAGAGGTTCCAGGCCAACCTGGGCAACTCAGCAAGACTCTTAGCAACTTAGTGAGACCTTGTTTCAAAATAAAAAGGGCTGGGGATATAGCTCAGTGATAAATATCCCTAGTTTCAATCCCCAGTACCAGCCAAAAAAATGGTTTTTTTTTAAAAGGGCTAGGGGTAAACTCAGTGGTAGAGCACCCCTGGGTTCAATCTCAAGCACTGCAGAAAAAAGAAAAATAAATCCCATTATCCTCATCATCCATGACTTGCCTCCTGCTACCTTTGCCCTGGATGAGGCAGCTCTATTTAGATAAGAAGAGTGCTTGTTCTCAGGAAAATTCAGATCTTCGAGGATGCTACTGCCCATTTGCAAAGGGTGGCGGTAGGGGGTCAGCTGGGCCTCAATAGCATCTTGGGCTGGTTGGGTGGGGTCTTCCTCCTCAGCTCTCCTTCCACAGTCACATCCTAGGTATCTTGCTTCGAAGTGGCTTTCTTAATGGCTTTGGGAAACACACACACACACACACACACACACACACACACGAACACACATGAGTCCTGTGAGTCAACCACGGACTCCACCCAAGGATCCCAGAGTTCTAGAGGCCATACCCTCTTTTTTTGGTAGCCACAAGCTGTTCTTTGACCTTATATTCTTGGCTTCCGTACCAAAATCAATGGCCATTTCTTTTTCTTTCCTTTGAAACATTAATTCCTCCTCTTCCATAGCTCCTTTTATGTATGTATGTATGTGTGCATATATGGTACTAGGGATTGAGTCTAGGGGCATTCTACCTTTAAGCTACACCCCCAGCCTATTTTATTTTTATTTTGAAACAGGGTCGGTCTTGCTAGGTTGCTAAGAGTCTCACTACTTGCTGAGGCTGTCCTTGAACCTACAATCCTCTTGTCTCAGCCTCCCAAGTACTGGGATTACAGGCGTGTGCCACCATGCCCAGCTCCATAATTCCTTTTAGATGGGCATTTTTAAGAGCTTCAAAAAACTTACCAAATCCTCCTAGCACTTAAGTGAGTCAGGAAGGTGACTAGTAGAGAGCCCCCCGACAAGGAAACTGAGCCTGGGTGTGACTGGTTAACCTTCTCTGTTGCTCTGGTCTTGGGCCTGCAATTAAGTGTGCAAGGATGTGCCTTTGATAGGACAAAGGTGTGCCTTCCGAGTAAATCCAGTGCCTTCCAAAAGCGTCTTCTGTCCTGCAGTCTCAGGAAAGCAGGAGGTTCTCCAGGAAGGGACCCAGTTAGCTCATAGCAAATCATCCTACCTAGTTCTCTGTGTGTTTTGAACAGGAACTTAGTGAATGCAATCACCATAGATATAAGAAACAAAAGCAGAAACTTATCTTTCCTCAACCTAAGTCCCAGATGTCAGTCCAGAAATACCATGTGTGGTTCAGGAAAGACATGCAGGTGCTGGAGAAATGTGGAAAGGGATGCCTGAAGCCATCCAGAAGGTAGGAGGCCAGCTATGTGCCCTCCCAAGATGGAAAGGGGCCTGTCCCAATCTGCCCAGAGGTCCTCACACTGGAGGCCAACAGCAAACACTGGGAGACAGGTGGCCAGAGTGGGAGTAGGAGGGAGGACAAACAAGGAACTCTCTTGCTCACAAAGGAGAAGTGAATATCAGGACTAAATCCAGGAGGAGAATCAGATCCAGCCCACACAAAACTCTGAGATGTGGGCAAAACCAGCGCGCTAGCATGGCTCTCCCTGTTCCAGATCCTGGCACCCCAACACTCCTAAGGACTTCAGGATTATCTTGCACAAAGTGGTTCCAGTCCATTACAGTGGTCCATTCAACCTCACCAGACCAGCCTGACCTGCCACCAAGATGTATACCCACCAGGGCTCTGGCACATGCAGCTTTTGTCAGTTTACTAAAAAACAGTCCAGAGCTGAAGAGTCAGAGCTGGTGACCAGAGCCACAGGCCTCTAAGACTGACTGGCTGGGAGCAGAAGAAGCCAAAATGACTTTTTCTTTCTCATGGCAGGTACTGGTCTATACAGTATGTGTCAGCCCTAGGCAACCCTCAGCAAAGGCTATACAACCTCATCAATTTGAGAAAAGCAACAAACTCCCCCAAATCCATTCCCACCTTGCCAAAGCAGGACAGAATCGTCCAAGGAAAGCTGTCTGAGATCCCCAAGTACACAATAAGACTGGGAAAACCTCATGGAAGCATGGAAATAAAGGGAAATGCTCACCATCACCCTCACATTACAGATGGGGAAACTGAGATCCAGCGAAGGGGAGGAACTTGATCAAGTTACCCACTCTCCCAGATGGTGGCAGATCCAGGACCAGACAGGTCCCCCATCAGGCAGCCTGGTTCTCTTTCCTCCCTACCTGGCTTCATGTTTCAGACAGCCCAGACTTGGTGCCTACACAGGGAAGGGCTGGCTGCTGGAATAAGGCCAAATACAGCTTATGTCAGTCTAGCAGGTAGCCAAGAAGGAAGTGGAGTCTATTCTTCCCTCCTGCCTATAGGTAGCCTTGCTCCAAGAAACTAGACATGCTGGAATGGAAACCTCCATGAACCAGGCTTGGTGGTGCACACCTGTAATCCCAAGGGAGGCTGTGACAGGAGGATCACAGGTTAGAAGTTAGCATCAGCAACTTAGTGAGGCACTCAGCAACTTAGTGAGACCCTGTTTCAAAATAAAAGAATAAAATAGTGCTTGTGTATGGTGCAAAGGTATAATGCTCCTGGGTTCCATCCCCAGTGCCACAAGAAAAAAAAGAAAGAAGGAGAGGAAAGGAGAGGGAGAGAGAGGTGGAGGCGGAGGCGGAGGCAAGGCAAGGCAAGGCCTCCATGAGCTACCAGGGAGGTCAAAGCTACACGACAGTGGAAGCCTGTCCTCACTTCCTCATGCTGGTCACTACTTATCCCCAGATGACTGGAAGGGATAGGATCTCCTCAGCCATACTGTGGTCCCCACTCAGTTTCCAATGTCCCCCAATCTTCCCTCATTCCCTTATCATAACACCTGCCCCCTGCTCACACCTGTTCCAGATGTCCACCTCTTCCTGGTGACAGCTACAGTTTTCTATTCTCCAAGACCATCTAGAAGCCCAGGTTTCCTGAAGCTCCTCCTCTGGTCTCCCAGCCCCAGAGAGAGTTGGCCCTGGGAAGGTAGGCAGAAGTACCCTCCTGGGTGGTGTGCTACTTTGCATACAGATTTCCCCAAACCCACTGGGACAGCTCTATGACACATTTCCTAACACTTACCCAATTTCTGTAGCTTAATTATTACACGCTGCAAAAAAAGACCAAAATTCCTATGTTTTAGCACATCAAATAGCTTGGACACATGACAACGTTTAGTGGATGATATTTAGCACTACATATCAAGCAACATATAGTCCAAATGTCCACCAAATGGGGAATGAATAAACAAAATGCAGTGTATCCATACAACAGAATAGTATCATTTGGCAATTAAAAGGAATGAAGTAGCTAGACATAGTGGTGCATACCTCTAATCCTAGTACTTGGGAGGCTGAGACAAGAGGATCTTAGTTTGAGGCCAGGCTCAGCAATTTAGTGAGACTTTAAGCAACCTAGTGAGACCCTGTTTCAAAATGAAAAAATAAATAGGGCTGGGAGTATAGTTCAGAGGTAGAATGCCTCTGGGTTCAATCCCTAGTACCACACACACACAAAAACAAAAAAGAAATGAAGTACTGTTACATGCTACGTCATGGATGAAACCTTGAAAATATTAAGCTAAGTGAAAGAAGCCAGTTACAAAACACTATATATTACGTGATACCATTTATGTAAAATGTCCAGAAGAGGCAAATATATGGAGACAGAAGATAGACTAGTGGTTGCCAAGAGCTAAGGAGCTTGGAAGAAATGGAGAGTGACAGATAATGGATCTAGAATTTTTTGATGGGGTGATGAGGTGTTCTAAAATTTATTATGGTGTAGGTCACACAACTCCAAATATACTAAAGTGCTGAATTACATACTATGTACATCAGTGAATTATATGGTATGTGTACTACATCTCCATTAAGAAAAAAGAACCATAAAAATACTCACATGCATTCACCAGGTGAAGTCAACTGTGCCTTATTATGTAGGTTCTTTATGAAGCACTACTACATAGTCTAGCCTTGGGCCACATCTCAACACATTGCACAGTCAGTTATTACACCCATTATACAGACCAGGAAGTTGAGGTTTAGAGGGCTAAGGTAACAGAGATAATTTGTCACAGATCTGTAACTTAAAATCAAATAATCACAGTCCAAGTACAGTGTTCTTTGGGGATTAAGCCCATGGAGAGACTATAGTAAAATATAGCTCTACAGAGAAGGAGAAGCTGGAAACAAGCTAAGTATCCTCCACTGAAGACCAGCTGTGACACTCAGATGGCCTGAATGTGATGGACAATTGCACAAACATTAAAATGATAAATTCAAGAATCATGAGGGATATGTTTATATAATAATGATAAGTAAACATTTGAAAATGATATGTGTAGTTCAATTTAATTTGTTTTGTTTTATAGATACACTTGTATGCACAGAACACAGATGCAAAAGTACATGCAGATGATAAATAGTTGAGTGAAACTTTTCCTTTTTAAAATTTCCCATGTTTTAGCTGGGCGTGGTGGTGCACGCTTGTAATCCCAGTAGTTGAGAGGCTGAGACTGGAGGATCTGGATAGATATTAAAGACCAAAACTCCCCAGAGGGGCTCAGAACAATGAAAGTGCAAACTCTGACAGTGAATATAATTAAGAAGTCAGCAGGGGAGGCCTTTGCCTGAAATGGTCATCTGGGGTTAGGAGGCAATGAGAATCATTGATTCAAGACTGAGAGACAAATGGGAAACAGCATCACATGAAAAAGGGCCAAGAAGCCAGGTGTGGCAGCCCATGCCTATAATCTCAATACTTGGGAGTATCACAGGTTCAAGGCCAGCCTCAGCTACTTAGTGAGGCCCTCTGCAACTTAGTGAGACCCTGTTTCTAAATAAAGAATAAAAAATAGGACTGGGGGTGTAGCTCGGAGGTAGAATGCCCCTGGGTTCCTGGGTTCAATCCCCAGTACCGCAAAAAAAAAAAAAAAAGAAAAAAAATTCCATGTTTTTTTAACATTGAGGAAATGAGAAAAAGAAACACTTGGATGGACATCCCCTCCCCCAACTGGCACAGCAGTCCACTGCTGTCAGGAGTAGGACTTGGGTAGGCAGAAGCCCTGAATGGGATCAAGCTAGACCTTCTTCATCACCTGCCACCCTCTTGAGCTAGACTTGCACAGACCAACACATCAGGGCAGCCTTTTGACCAGCATCCCTGTGCTCAGCCTTCCACCCACATTCCCGCTCCATCCCCCACATCACCAAGGCCACCTGCCTGAAACGCTGATGTCATCTCATTCTCCTCTGCTCAAGGCTGCTTTCCTTCCCCATCAAGACTGAGCTTCTTGGCTGGGCCCCATTCTACTTGCCCAATTGCACTCTGGCTACCAAGCAGGCACAGCCCAGTACACTCATCCCCACCTCAGGGCTTCTGCCTACCCAAGTCCTACTCCTGCTCAAGTTCAAGTTCCAACTCCTTCTGGAAGTCTTCCTGGGGATGCCAAGCCCCAGGGATCCTGGCCTCTGCACATGTCAGCATTTACAGGGGAGTATCTCTCATTATCTTTTTGTGCCCTTTTCTTTCCTGTGTTTGTCCCTCACTCCCAAATTAGATCTAATCTGCTCAAGAGCAGGACAATGTTTTATACATCATCTCTGACCCACCACACCCAATGTAAGAGAAGCACATTATTAAAAAAAGCTCAAGACTAACCTTAGCAGAAAACTGGAGTGGTGGTGCACATTTGTCATTCCAGCTATTTAGGAGGCCAAGACAGGAGTTCAAGACCAGCCTGGGCAAATTAGTCAGACCCTGTCTCAAAATAAAAAATAAAAAGAGATGGAGAGCCGGGCATGGTGGTGCACGCTTGTAATCCCAGCATTCGGGAGGCTGAGACCAGAGGATCCGGGTTCGCGGCCAGCCTCAGCTACCCAGTGAGGCACTCCGCAACTTAGTGAGACCTGGTTTCAAAATAAAAGAATAAAAACTAGGGCTGGGGGTATAGCTCGGAGGTAGAACGCCCCTGAGTTCAATCCCCAGTACCGCAAAAAAAAAAAAGAGATGGAGAGCCGGGCGTGGTGGCACACACTTGTAATCCCAGCATTCGGGAGGCTGAGACCGGAGGATCCGGGTTCACACCCAGCCTCAGCTACCTAGTGAGGCACTCCGCAACTTAGCGAGACCCGGTTTCAAAATAAAGAATAAAAAATAGGGCTGGGGATGTAGCTCGGAGGTAGAACGCCCCTGAGTTCAATCTCCAGTACCACAAAAAAAAAAAAAAAGAGATGGAGAAAGAGCTCAGTGGTAAAGAGCCCCTGAGAAATCTACAGTACTGACAACATTAGTTAATTAATTAGCTAATTAATTAATTAATTAAAAGACTTAGCCAGCAGGACATGGTGGCACATACTTGTAATCCAGTACTTGGGAGGCTGAGACAGGAGAATCACAGGTTCATGGCCAGTCTCAGCAACCTTGTGAGGCCCTCTGCAACTTAGCAAGATCCTGTTTCAAAATAAAAAATTAAAAAAAGGTAGTATACCCCTGAGTTCAATCCTCAGTACCATCAAAAAAAAAAAAAAAAAAAAGACTTAGCAAGGATTAGGAATGAAAACTGAAGCACAGTCATTGCTAGAAATGACAAAAGTGGTTTCTGGATGATACAAAGGCAGGCAGCACACTGGGGACCAGATAGGAGGGAAGGAACTTATAACTTTAAACCCAAGCCACTGAAACTTAAAGTAAGGTCTCCCTAGCCCCTGACAGTATAATAAGCCAGTGGTTGTCAAAGTGTTATCCCCCAACCGGGCATGGTGGCACACGCTTGTAATCCCAGCATTCGGGAGGCTGAGACCGGAGGATCCGGTTTTGCGGCCAGCCTCAGCTACCTAGTGAGGCACTCCGCAACTTAGTGAGACCTGGTTTCAAAATAAAGAATACAAAATAGGGCTGGGGGTGTAGCTCGAAGGTAGAACGCCCCTGAGTTCAATCCCCAGTACCGAAAAAAAAAAAAAAAAAAATAGGGCTGGGAGTATAGCTTGGAGGTAGAATGTCCCTGGGTTCCATCCCCAGTACCACAAAAATTAAAAAAAAAAAAAAAACAAAAACACAATAACTTGTTAGAAATGCACATTATCAGGCCCTACTTCAGATCTGCTGAATCAGAAATTCTGGGGTGGTTGCAAGGTCCATTGCAGCTTGAGAACCACTAGTGTAAACACACAACAGGAATTTCCTGCTATACCGGAAGGAGCAGCTTCTTTGACCTCTAAAGACTGCCTGTGGTTGTAATTTTTAACTTATGTCTTTGTTTACTACTACTTCTAATACTTACTAATAAAAATAGTAATAATAGTAACAGTCATTGACTGCCTAGTACTCTCTGTCAATTTTCTTAATTAAAGTTTTCAGGAATAAGAGATTGAATTAAAGATAAAATCTAGAGAATTGAATATGGATATTCTTGCCCTCCCCCTTTTTTAAATGTGTTACTGGGGATTGAACCCAGGGTCATTCTACCTCTGATCTTTGACCCCAGTCCCTATTTTATTTTTTATTTTGAAACAGGGTCTCACTAAGTTGCTAAGGGTCTCCCTAAATTGCTGAGGCTGGCCTTGAACCTGTGATACTCCCAAGTACTGGAATTATAGGCATGGGCCGCCACATCTGGCTTCTTGGTCCTTTCCATGTGATGCTGTTTCCCATTTGTCTCTCAGTCTTGAATCAATGTTGAGGACAAAAATAACACACAGTCTTACAGATATTCTAAGTCAGTGCTGTGGATGATGGAAATGCTGTGTGTCTATGCTGTCCAGTGTGGCAGCTGCCAGCCAACCTGTGGCTGCTGAACTTGAAATGTGGCTAGTATGAATGAATAACTAACTTGAAAATTTATTTATTCAAACCACTTTACATTTAAAAATTATTTTGGGGGGCTGGGCATAGTGGCACATGCCTGTAATCCCAGTACTTGTGAGGCTGAGACAGGAGGATTACTTTGGCAACTTAGTGAGGCTCTCATCAACTTAGCAAGACCCTGTTTCCAAATAAAAAATAAAACAGGGCTGGGGGTGTAGCCTGGAGATAGAATGCCCCTGGGTTCTATCTCCAATACCACACACACACACACACACACACACACACACACACACACAAACCTTTTACTTATTTATTGTGGTACTGGGGATGAAACCAGGGGCATTCTACCTCTGATCTAAGTTGGCAAGGCTGGCCTCAAACATGTGATTCTCCTGTCTCAGCCTCCTAAGTACTTGGATTACAGGCCTGTACCACCATACCCAGGGGCTCACTTTACATTTAAATTTAATAGCACTTGCCTAGCATGCTCAGGGCCCTGTGTTCAATTCCTAGTACAAAAAAAAAAGTGAAATACACATGTATGCTGATCAGGGAAAATGCACAAGATTTTAAAAATTGAGTTGTAGAACAACATTCTGACCCAATCTATGTGTATAGTCTGATCCCATTTACATTTTTAGCCAGTTGGGGTGGCACACACTTGTAATCCCAATACTGGGGAGGCTAAGACAGGAGGATTTCAGGTTCATGGCCAGCCTCAGCTACTTAATGAGGCCTTCTACAATTTAGTGAGACCTTGTTTCAAAATAAAGAATAAAATAGGGCTGGGGGTATAGTTTGGAGGTAGAATGCCCCTGGGTTCAATCTCTAGTACCATAAAAAAACTATAGAATATGGCTAGGCATGGTGATACACATCTGTAATCTCAGTACTTAAGAGGCTGTGACAGGAGAATCACAAATTTGAGGCCAGTTTCATTGACTTAGTGAAACCTTATTTCAAAATAAAATAATAGGGTTGGAAGTTTATCTCAGAGGTAGAATGCCCTTTGATTAAAAAGAAGAAGAGAAGCCGGGCGTGGTGGCGCACACTTGTAATCCCAGCATTCGGGAGGCTGAGACCGGAGGATCCGGGTTCGAGGCCAGCCTCAGCTACCTAGTGAGGCACTCCGCAATTTAGTGAGACCCGGTTTCAAAATAAAGAATAAAAAATAGGGCTGGGGGTATAGCTCGGAGGTAGAATGCCCCTGAGTTCAATCCCCAGTACCACAAAAAAAAAAAAAAAAGAGAAAGGAAGAAAGAAAGAACAAACGCACATCCCTCCATCCCCGAATATGCACATGAATTTATATGTCCAGACAACTTCTGAGAGGATATGCCAGAATGTCAATAATGGTCATTTCTGAGGATTGGGACTAGAGAGCTTCAGGAGGATTCTGGGAAGGAACTTTTAAATGTACTGTTTTTTATTATTTATTATTATTATTATCATATTAACTAATTTTCATTTTCAACTAAAAAGTTAAACCTGACTGTGTTAAAAATTCTATCTGGAACATTGCATGGCCAATAGACATGTTAATAGAGAAAATGACAGAAAAATATTTATGCTATAAGTAATTGGGGAAAACAGGATATAAATTAAATCTTCAATATGGTCAATAATGTCAAACAGACAAAAAATACACAGAAGCAAGACTTTCACTGTTCCTAGTGGTTTAGCTCTTGAAAGGAGGCCTGAGACCCTTGCCACGCTGGACCCCCAGACAATCCTTAAGGAGGCAACCAAATCGTTGAGGAGCTGACTCAGTCCACCGGCAGAGCACAAGAAGCAATCACAGCAGCAATTCAAGTGCCCTGTGAAGTGAGCTGGTGTAACCCCCTCCTTCAGCCGGGAAGGATTGTGGGATTGCAGAAAGGGTAAGCCTGCCACCACCTCTGTATAAAAGCTGAGACCTTGTTCTTCATTACTGAGATTTTAGGCTGGGAGGCTGCAAAGTCAGAAGACATTAAGAGAATCTGTGGGATTTTAAGAGGCTGGGAACAGCTTCAACTACACAACATGCCTTTAAGACTTAGTAATTGAGCAGAAAAGTGAAACCAGGAAAAAGGCTTCCAAGCGGCTGAGATGTCTCTGATCACTATCCATGCAGTTCTATGGAAGCAAATGCCTGAAGAAAACAGAAGGGTCAGCTGGGAACAAGGACAAAAAAATTAAATCACCTGGGGCTGGGGGTATACAGTTCAACGTTACAGCACATGCTTAGCATGCACAAGGCACTGTGTTCAATCCCCACAAAACACACACACACACAAACCACCCAAGATATACACAATAAAATTTATTAAAAAATTAAAAAGAACCTCAGGGCTGGAAAGGCCCTGAGATAGCAGTGAACCCAACCTCCGTGTTGCCAGAGAAGAGCTGAGGTCCAGGTAAGGATGCATTTCTTCTAAAAAGTCTACAGACCTGCGAATGAGGGTGTTATGAAGTGACCAGTTACAGATTTCCTGGCAACAGCTGGGAAAGAAAGCTGGATTTGAGAAATTATTGATTCTGGAAAAATACAGTTGGCTGCACTTGGAAGCCACAGGAAACAAGGGCCTAGTCGCTGTAAGTGGTCCAGCCTCACATGAATAAATCATGATGCCACTGAGAGCAGATAGAAATCTCCTGCTTTGAGTCTAATTAGTCATTTCACTTAGCAAATGGGAGAGGCCCCGACCTACTTCGGGTGTGGTTGACAGCTTTGCCAGAAAGAAACACCTTCCAGCTAGGGTTCTGGGCCAGGAAGCTCAGTCCTCCCTGGGGTTGCTTCAGTACAGGGCAGGTGTTTATTTACTTGGTTTTCCTCTACCTGGGCTTCAAGATGGCCTTAAAGCAACCCAGAGAACCTAATACGTAGGAAGTAGGACTATCAGAGAGACTGCTTTATAGAGAAAAGAGGGGTCCCTCCTGCAATTTGCTTTTTAAGAATACTAGCTGTGGAGGCAGTGCTGCTGGGGCGGGGGGTCGGGAAGCCAGTATCTCTGGCCCTACCTTGGTCAGGGAGAGAACATTCATGCTGAACCAGGCCCTGCCATTATCAGACATGAGCCTTCGGCAACCTGAGGTGCACTGGGACAATCACACGATGCTCAAATTGAAAGAGATCTTTGAGAGTATCTAATAGTACAACACTCTGGTTTTCCAGAGGAAGAAGTAAAAACTTGGAAAGCTGGTGACTTGTTCAAAGTCACCCCACAATTTAGGAACAGAGATGGGATGAGACCCCCAACACTTCCCTATGGCGGCTGAGCAGCCAAAGAGGCACCAACAAGTATTTTCCAAAGACCATGTGCAAAGTACCACAGGGAAGCTTACATCTCATTGGAAAAATAAGACCTGGTCCCCAGATAAGATAATATTATTAAGTAAAAATAAGACAAGACACAGTTGAGGGAAGAGAGGTAAATTACCAGATGCATAGCACAAATGACTAAGAGGCATGGCAGTAAGAGGAGGTGGATGGGGAAGGACAGAGACATGTGGACAGAAGTGAAAAGCAGCCTTTTGCAGGGTGGTAAATAAGGATAAGGCACCAGGAAAGGGTACTGTGCAGCCAGGGACCTGTGCCTGCTTCAGCCTGGCAGAAGATCAGCCTGGCTGACCCATGGGGCCCTGGCAGGCCAGGAACACCTTCTCATCTGCCTTTGTCACAATGGACGAGGGCAGCATGTTCCAGGTGGGAATTGCCATTCTGAATGAAAGCAGCTAATCCCAGGACTGAAAGCAGCTAATCCCAGGGCTCTTGAGCTCTTTTTTTTTTTTTTTTTTTTTTTTTTTTTTTTTTTGCAGTACTGGGGATTGAACTCAGGGGCATTCTACCTCCGAGCTATAGCCCCAGCCTATTTTTTATTCTTTATTTTGAAACCGAGTCTCACTAAGTTGTGGAGTGCCTCACTAGGTAGCTGAGGCTGGCCGAGAACCTGGATCCTCCGATTTCAGCCTCCCAAATGCTGGGATTACAAGCGTGCACCACCACGCCCAGCTTCTGTGAGCTCTTTATACAAGATCTTTCCATTGCTGATCTATAGAGGACCAAGACCCATTTGATCATAAGGCCCAGGATGCTGCTAGGGACAGAGCAGACAGCTGCTATGGGCATGAGGACCAGCTTGCAGTGAGTGCATGGATCTCAAAGATCTTGGGCAACTTCAAGAGGAAACAGAAGTGGATAGGTATAATGAGCTGAACAGTGGCTCCCCCAAAGACATGTCCAGCCTGTCCAGCCAGGCATGGTGGTACACACCTGTACTTGAGAGGCTGAGACAGGAGGATCACAGGTTCAAGGCTAGCCTAAGCTAATGAGACCTGTTTAACGAGACCCTGTTAAAAAAATAAAAAAGAGCCAGGCATGGTGGTGTACACTTGTAATCCCAGTACTTGGAAGGCTGACACAGGAGGATCAAAAGTTTGCAGCCAGCCTCAGCTATTTAGTGAGGCCCTCCACAACTTAGTGAGATCCTGTTTCAAATTAAAGAATTAAAAATAAGGCTGGGGGTTTAGCTCAGAGGTAGAATGTTCCAGGGTTCATTCCCTAGTACCGCAAAAATAAAAAATAAAAATAAATAAAATAAGGCTGGGTGTAGCTTGGAGGTAGAATATCCCTGGGTTCAATCTCCAGCACCATAAAAATAAATAAACAAACAAGACATGTCCATATGCTAACCCCCAGAATATATGAATGTGAACTAATTAATGTAATTAATCTAAAGATCTTGAGGTGAAATCATCCTGGCTTACCTGGCTGGGCCCTAAATCCATGACAGATTTCCTTATAAGAGTGAGGCAGAGGGAGATTAGACAGGAGAGGAGGACTCACAGAGATACAGAGGGAGAAAGCAATGTGAAGACAGGCAGAAACTGGAATGATGTGTCTACAAACCAAGAACACATAGACTACCAGCAGGCACCAGAAGCTAGGAAGGGATGGAGGGATTCTCCCTCAGGGCCTCTGCAAGGAACCAACCTGGCCAACACCTTGATTTTGGACTTCGGACCTCTACAACGATAAAAGAGTAAACGTTTTTTCTTCTTTTTTTGCAGTACTGGGGCTTGAACACAGGGGCATTCTACCTCCAAGCTACACCCCCAGTCCTATTTTTTTATTCTTTATTTTGAAACCAGGGTCTTGCTAGGATGCTGAGAGGCTTACTACTTGCTGAGGCTGTCCTCAAACCTGTGATCTCCCTCTCTCAGCCTCCCAAGTACTGGGATTTATAGACATGTACCACTACACCTGGCCCAATACATATTTGATTTGTGAATAATGAATAAATGATGTCAAGTGAGTCATTCAACCTCTTAAAATGTCATTTTCTCTTCTGTAAAATGGAGCTGATAAGCACCTACCCTCCCCACAGTCTCAGGGTAAGGGTGAAGGTCTAGGAAGAGGGCAAAGCACCATACCAAGCCCCAGTTGCACCCCAAGGCAGCCCTGCTGGGCCTAGGATGGCCACAGAGAGACCTCAAGGTGCTCACACCATCCTGTGCCCAGAGACCTGATAATCCAGGGCCTGTGAGGCCTACGCCTTGAACTGGGTGCAAACTTCCCTGCCTTTCCTGTTCAGAGTAGAAAGCCTTCCCTCAACTCTGACGATGCCTCTTCCCGGCTGGGTGACCAGGTCACTTACCCTCTCTGAGCCTCAGTTTTCTCATCTGTAAAAAGGGCCAATTATTCCTGCCTATCTGGACACATAGTTCTGAGAAGTGGTGAGTGAGATGTGTGTGAATGTGCTTTGTCAGCTGCAAAGTTCTAGAGAAATGTAGTTTATTATTAAAGCAATTACCATTAGGTGGAAACATGGGTGTGAGCAGCAGAGTAATACAGGCTCCCTGGGCCCAAGGGAGGCAGCACAAATGCCACGGCTCTTTTCAAGTTTTGTAATTGTGCAGACTTCTCCAACAAATTACAAAGTCCTAGCCACGTATGGTAGTGCTCACCAGTAATCCCAGCTACTCCAGAGGCTGAGGCAGGAGGCTCCCAAGTTCAAGGCCACCCGGGACAACCAGCAAGATTTTGTCTCAAAATAAAACATAAAAAGAGCTGGGGATGTAACTCTGTGGCAAAGTGCCCCTGAGTTCAATTCCCATACACACACACACACACACACACACACACACACACACACACACTCTACAAAATCCTGCCTGGCTTTGCCAGGAAACCAAGAATATTCTAGCCACAACTCAAAAATATTCTAGCCACAAGATGATCCATTTACATAATGGGTGCTGCTGGGCTTCTATCAACTCAGCTGCATAGACCAAAAAGACAGTTTTTAAAAACACCACACTCCACAAAATCCATTCCCTCCCCCAAAACACACATCCTGTTTCATAAGAAAATAAAATAAGTGGAAACCAACCTGAAATGATGAAACTCAACTTGGAAATATTCCCTTCCTTTCTTTCTTCCTTCCTTTTTCCTTTGTGGTACTATAGATTGAACCCAGGGGCATTCTACCTTGTAGCTACAGCTACAGCCCTTTTTAATTTTTTGTTTTGAAACAGGGTCTTGCTAGGTTACTAAATGTCTCACTATGTTGCTGAAGCTGTCTTTGAACCTGTGATCCTCCCTGTCTCAGCCTCCCAAGTACTAGGATTACAGTTGTGTACCATCACCACAGGCTGAGGTATTCTTGAAAGGCAGGTCCTTCCCTGGTGATGGCCGCAGACACAAGCATTCTCCAGTTACAGCCTGCAGATGCAGAGAGTTCCAGGCAGAGGTGGGAGAGGAAGTGCGCTACCAGTTCCCAGGGCTGTGAGGGCAAGACCTGCAAGCCCAAAGAAGCCACTGCTGCCTCACTTAGAAACCAGCTCTACTCATCCAGCTGAAAAGCTAAACAACCACCTCTTTTACTGGTTGTTTTAACGAGCCAGGTACTAAAAATGCTGAAAGACCAACTTCTCCTCGCCCACAGACTTGATAGAGCAACCTCCCACTCCAACTCCCTGCTCCCCCAGGAATGGCCTCCCCATCACAGTCACAGATGAAGGGCCCTCTTGGAGCAGCAGGAAGGAACCTCAAAGGAGAACACCTGTCCTGGGTTCCTGTTGGATCCACGGCCCAGGCCAACTGGTCCCCTGGCTTGTCCCAGGGCAGAGGAAGACAGATACACCCAGTTCCAGATTGAGGGCCATCACAGCCAGGATCCTACCTGCAGCCCATCCATGTTTTACACTCAGGGCTGCCTCTTCCTCTAAAGGTTTCCATTCTGAATGGAGACGGCATACACTCACTGTTAGCTCAGGCTCCCTTTAGAGGTTTCTGTTCTCTAGCGTAAAACCCTGAACCACTTAAGAGGCAGACTGCCTGGTAGAAAGAGCAAAAGCTTTGCAGTCAGGTTTGGATCCAAAGACTGCTGCTGACCGGCTCTGGACCTTTGAAGAAGTGACTGTCCTGGCCCTGTTTCCTCATCCTTCAAAGTGAATGCCCATCCCCTAAAATTTTATGAGGTTAGTAACAATAGATGGGAGGCCCCTGGTGTATGGTTGGTGCTTAATCAGTGGTAGTTATTATTTTAATGCCACCCCACCCCAGTGCTCCAAATTCTAAGGCCTAGTCTCATCTCTATAACTGATTCCTTCCACCTCTAGCTCTCTTGTAAATACTTCCCAGCATGCCCCATCCAACTCGGCCAAGCAGGGGCCCATTGCTATGCAGGACAGGGTCAGCAACCAGAAAGTCTCAAAGCAGCTCTGTGTCTGTTTACTTCGAAAAAAAAAATGCCTGAAATCTTAAATGACTGAAAATTTTCCATAATGCATTCTGCTTTTATGTTTCTAAATCATTAAGTAAACATGCAGAGATCAGGTTTATTCAGAAGGGTAACTTCTCTTATATAGACTTTTTTTCCGAAAGTTGTGGTATTACACAGTATTCCATAGGCAAATGTGGATGATTCTGAAAGGTCTTCAGACTCTTCAAAGAAAACTGATTGGGATTATAAAAGTAATATGACATGCCAGGCATGGTGGCACACACCTGTAACCCCCGTACTTGGGAGGCTGAGACAGAAGGATCACAATTTCATGGCCAGACTCTAGAAATGGTAAAATTGACATGAATTTGTTTCTTTCATATACTTTTTTGAATATTCACTTTTTCAAACAGTGAATATTTTGGTGCCTTTCCAGTCATATATATATATGACTGGGGGTACACTGGTGCACACCTGTAATCCTGGAGTAGCTGGGATTACTGACGTGTGCCACAAATCTAGATGGGACTCGGGGAGTCTGAGGCAGGAGGATCACAAGTTCAAGGGCAGCCTGAGCAAATTAGCAAAACCCTGTCTCAAACTAAAAACTAAAAAGGGCTGAGGATGTAGGTCAGTGGGATAGTGCCCCTGGGTTCCATATCCAATATAAGAGAGAGAGAGAGAGAGAAGGAACAAGAGAGCCAGTCAGTCAGATAGCCTTTTATTGTGCATAGAAGGCTTCCTTACCCTGTTTTCCATTCTTCCCACTCCTAAACAACTTATTTGTTAGCAGAAAAACCAATCCATTGCATAACTACATCTTGTCTTATCGGGAGTTGGTGAACTTCAACCCTCTGAGTAAGTTAACACAGTCATCTCTGCTTTCCATTTTCAAGCCAGAGAGTCAATATTTACTGGCCATGTTGCTAAAGCAGGCACTGGTCATGGATGTGATGCCAAGTCGCCCTGTCGAATCGCAGCAGCAGCAGTCTCAGCGGCACCCGTCAGCTTTACTGTACCATGGGCTACGGCACTAGCTGAGTGATTCTGACACTGAACAGGCGGCCTCTGGCTGGGAAGGATGTTTCACATAATCATGACATTACAGGAGATTAGGATGCTAGTCTGGAAGGTACTTAAGAGATGGGGAAACTGGGGGAAGGACCTGCCTAAGCACATGCAACTCCAAACCAAAGCCAAGACCCCTTGCTTCTATATCAACTCTCATTGAACACGTCAACATGGAGAACAACTGCGAAGACAGTGGGAAACCGAACCCATCTCATCTGGACTGGAAGTGCTGCTCTCAGAAGGTAATTGCACAGAAGGGCCTTGCCATGAGCAGCCTTGTCTCTTGCAGGAATGATTAAAGTGATATCATGGGATCGTCAGTTGTCTTACTTGCCTTTGTTCATACAAGCTTTTTGTTTGCTTGTTTGTGGTGTTGGGGATTGAAACCAGGGGCATTCTACCTCCAAGCTACACTCCAAGCCCTATTTTATTTTTTATTTTGAAACAGGGTCTTGCTAAGTTGCTGAGGATCTTGCTAAATTGCTGAGGCTGGCCTTGAATCTACAATCCTCCTGTCTCAGCCTCCCAAGTACTGAGATTATAGGTATGCTCCACCACACTCAGTTCTCATTCATATAATTTTTGTTTGTTTGTTTGTTTGTTTTTTGTGGTACTGGGGATTGAGCCCAGGGGCATTCTACCTCCGAGCTACACCCCGCCCTATTTTTTATTCTTTATTTTGAAACCAGGTCTCACTAATTTGCGGAGTTCCTCACTAAGTAGCTGAGGCTGGCCACGAACTAGTATCCTCCAGTCTGAGCCTCCCAAATGCTAAGATTACAAGCATGTGCCACCACGCCCAGCTTCATATAAGTTTTTATTAAGCACCAACTATGGGATGGTGTTACTTGCTTTGCCAAAGAAGTACCACTTTGCCCACCTCTTCAGGGAAGGACTTGTAGTTGCCCAAAGAGATACACCTACTGGCTAATCCTAGGAAGTCTGAGGCTTAGAGGAAAATATCTATAGAAAGAAAATGTAGGATAACCATGTTTTGGGGCAGCCCTCTACAACAGTCCTCAGTCCTTATTCCAAGAACACCTTGAGTACCAAAAAGAACAAGTCAAAAGAACAGGATAAGCCAGGCATGGTGGTATACGCTTGTAATCTCAGTACTTGAGAAGTGAGACAGGAGGATTGCAGGTTTGAGGACAGCCTCACCAAGTAATGAGACTCTCATCAACCTAACGAGAGCCCATTTCAAAATAAAAGTAAAAGTAGAGGGTGTAGCTCAGAGGTAGAATGCCCCTGGGTTCAATCCCCACTACCACAAAAAGAAAATAAAAGAATAGGGACTTGATGTGATATCAAATATCTATAGTATTTCTGTGGAGTAGTGGAAAGAACCCAAGTAAAGAGATTACATTGAGGTCCCACTTCTGCCACCAAAATGCCACATGAGCCAGATGGATAGTGCTTTGTGCAAGGCCACACAACATACTGGTGACCAAAGTGGGACTTGAATCAAGCTCTTCACTCTAAGTCTGTGGCTGATCACCCAAATGCCACAGATGAGCCTTTCTACTCCTCTAATCCTTGGACAGTCCCAAGAAAGCAACAACTCGGACCTTGAACTTCCATGGCAATAGCACTTATCATCTTCTTCCTCAGTTAACAGCAGGCCCTGCCCACAGCAGGGGCCTGGCACCTTCTCTCCCTGCGAATAGGTACACCAGCTGTGTTCAAAGAACTAGGCTCAGTTACTTCTTGGAGGAGCAGGACAGGGGCAAGGAGACCCACACTGGTGCAAGTCAGCGTTATAAAGTGGGGTGATCCTGGCACACAAGGAGAACAAGTGAGGATTCTATACAGTCACTGGGATGTCAAACAGCTCCACACATTTGGCCTGGTCCTCTGCCCTGACCCCTATGGGCAAGAAAATAGAGATAGTTGTAGGAGCAGGGCCTTGATGAATACATTGCTGATGCATTTCTACCTTCTCCTGGCTTGCAGTGCAAAACTCAGAGCTCTCGAGGGCTCAGCATTGGCTGAGCAGTTTATGATGTACCAGCACAGTTTATGATGCAACTGTGTTTTTTTTTTTTTTTTTTTTTTTTTTTTTGTGTGTGTGGTACTGGGGATTGAATTCAGGGGCATTCTACCTCCGAGCTATACCCCCAGCCCTATTTTTTTTATTCTTTATTTTGAAACCGGGTCTCACTAAGTTGCAGAGTGCCTCACTAGGTAGCTGAGGCTGGCCTCAAACCCGGATCCTCTGGTCTCAGCCTCCCAAATGCTGGGATTACAAGCGTGCGCCACCACGCCCGGCTCGCAACTGTGTTTTTTGAGTGGCCCCTGTAGATTCAGCCATATGATAGAGATGGTAGGAACATTAAGGAGGATAAAACTAAGCTGGATATGGTGTGCATTCTTGTACTCCCAGTACTTGGGAGGCTGAGACAGGAGGATCACAGATTCGAGGCCAGCCTCAGCAACTTAGCGAGACCCTCAGCAATTGAGAGAGAACCTGTTTAAAAATAAAATAGGGCTGGAAGCATAGTTAGAGTGGAGAAAGGCTTGGAAGTAAATTTGGATGGCAGAGCAGGCAAAGTGATGGAGTTAAGCATGCCATATCCTCCAGTTTAATGTACCAGCCGCTGATTCCTGACTCTGTATCAGACATTGTGATGCATGTTTCAGCCATAATCTCATTGACTCCTACAGGAGAAATCTGGGTTTAAATTGTGGCCTGAAGCTGGGTGTAATGGCACACACCTGTAATCCCAGTACTTGGGAAGCTGAGACAAGAGGATCGTAAATTTGAGGACAGCCTCAGCAAGTACTGAGACTCTAATCAACCTAGTGAGACCCTGTTTCAAAATAAAAATAAAATAGGCCTGGGAGTGTAATCAGAGGTAGAATTCCCCCAGGTTCAACCCCCAGTACCAATAAATAAATAAATAAATAAATAAATAAATAAATAAATAAATAAATAAATAGTGGCCTGATAACTTAGGTGGTATGTGCTCCATTTCACAGATAAGAAAACCAAGGCTCTGAAAGGTGAAGTAAATTGCCCCAGGTCACACAGACTGAGTAGTAAAGCCAGGATTCATACCCACATTTGACCCTTGAGCTTAAGGGACAAATTCTTGACTATGTGCTAGCAAAGGATGGTTCAGTTGCCCCGCACAGCCAGCCTGGCACACAGGACTCCCCTGACAGAAGCAGGAGAAGGTGTTGGAGCCAGGCCACTTAGCCAGGGCCTGGCAGAGATTCCTAATTGACAAGGAGCTGGTATCTTCTCCTAAGTATGTGTGGACCCCAGGAACGACTCTATATTGGGGCTCAAATGAGATATCACAAAGAATTTCATGGCCCCAAACTCCAGAAATGCTGCAGTTAGTTGGCTCTCAGGTGGGTTACAAGATATTTCTTTAAGAATTAATTTTTTGTTTGTTTTGTTTTGTTTTCCTGTGGTACTAGGGATTGAACCCAGGGAATTCTACCTCCGAGTTAGACTCTCAGCCCTATTTTTTATTTTGAAACAGGGTCTCACTAAATTGCTAAGGCTGGCCTCAAACTTGTGATCTTCCTGTCTCAGCCTCCCAAGTACTAGGATTACAGGCATGCATCACCAGGTTTGGTTTAAGAAATCATTTTAACATTGCTACCTAAACCTGCATGTATGAACCTCTGCAGATAAGTAGCTTTCTTGCTCTCCAGGGCAGGGATTGGGTCTTTGTGCCTGTTTCCTTACCTGTATAATGGGAACAGTGACTGCCTAGCTGCCTGCCTGGTCCACATAAGGACTCTCAAGATCAGATGCAGTTACAGAGGAGAAGTTGCTCAATCTAGCTTCTCAAAACAACTGACCCCTGGGCCTCTAGACAGGGCATCTGTGGCCATCTGGCTGCCACTTCCTACCTGCCAGGCTATGCCCCTTATACCTGTGGCAAGAGTGTAAAAAGTATTTTGTTTTTTGTGGTACTGGGGATTGAACACAGAGGCATTTTACTTCTGAGCTACACCTCCAGCCCTATTTTATTTTCATTTTGAAACAGGGTCTTGCTAGGTTAATGAAAGTCTCACTACTTGCTGAAGCTGGCTTCAAACCTGCGGTCCTCCTCTCAGCCTCCCAAGTACTGGGATTAGAAGCATGCACCACCATGCCGAGCTGCAAAAAGTGTCATCTTTTGAAGGCTGCTCAAAGCTGTTACCACCTGCTAAAGGAGGCAGAAGATGCCACTGTGTGGGAGTCAGAGATGGCTTTCTGTTTGGGAAAAACTTCAAACACCTTTGGTTTTGTGAAAGAAAGGCTCAGCATTCACTCAGGGAGTGTAACTGCCTGTATGTAAAAACAAAAGAGGGGGTGTCTCCCGTGGGCAGTAAATATAAAGGATGGTAGCAGAACTGGGGATTAGAGTGGGATCCTAGAAGACCCAGTGTCACAGTAGAGGTCCCAAGGTACCGGGGCAGAGGTGTTTGTTACCCAACTTTAAGCCATTTACTTCTGGATGCAAAAATTCTTCTCATCACCTCCACAACTTCCATGAAACTCAGTTTACCCTGCAGCCATCTCAGTGGTGAGGGACAGACTTGGACATGGGCCTGGGGCTCTATCAGAGGTGTGATCAGCCTTGTCTTGAAGGAGGAAGGTGGCCCTCAGTTCCAAGGGTCTGAGTGTAGAGGAGGATGTCAGGGTTCCCCAGGGAGGCTCTGCAAGGCTGGGTCAGGGAACACAACTTCCTGTTGCCCTGGAATGGAATGTTCCTTATTCTTATTTGCACACTGGAGGATGAAGACACCAGAAGGCTGGAAAACATGAAGGGAATCTGATTCCACCTGTGGTATTTCAACAACCTGTGAGACAGCAGCCAGCTTAGGATAAAGAAACAGAGCGGCTTGCAGAGGCTGAGCCACCGTCACCTGGGACTCCAGGGCCGAAGAGTCACCATCAGCCTGGGGCCCTTCAGCCTCCTGCCCCGGGCCACCCTCCTGCGGGATCTCAGCTGCCCTTTGCCCCTCTGCCCCATCTCCTTTTCTCAGCTGGACTCTTCCAAATCTCAGTCTGGTAGGAATGCTTCACTACCCAGAAAGCAGCACACTGCAGCCCCAGCAGCCACGTGCTCCTCTCCTGGTGGACCCTGCCCCAAGATGCTAAACAAACCTCAACCCAAAACAAGAAAGATGTTCCACCTCTCCCCTCCACAGGCCCTGGGCCCAGGCTGCCAAGCGCCAGCAGCTCTGATACAAGATTGGATCCTGAGGCCTCAGGTGAGAAGCAGGCAGCAAGGGGTGAGCAGGGGCCAGAGCTGGCCCTGGAAATGGGTTAGACCCAGGACAACCAGGCTCTCAGCAGCCTCCCATTAAACCACCAAGAACACTAAACACATTGTCACCCCCCTTCTTATCCTCTGGAGAGGACCTGAGGGTCATAGGTAGAGAGAACATTCTAGGCAGCTTAGTACTACAAAGAAAACACGAGCTAGGGATGGTCGCACACACCTGAAATCCCAGTACTTGGGAGGCTGAGACAAGAGGATCGTCAATTCAAGGCCAGACTCAGCAACTTAGTGAGAACCTTTAAAAAAAAAAAAAAAAAAAAAAAGCCAGGCATCATGGCACACACTTGTAATCCCAGTACTTGGGAGACTGATTAGGGTTTGCAGCCAACGTCATCTAGTTAGTGAGGCACTCCGCAACTTAGTGAGACTCTGTTTCAAAAATAAAGAATAAAAAATAGGATTGGGGGTGTATCTCAGAGGTAGAATGCCCCTGGGTTCAATCTCCAGTACCACAAAAAAAATTTAAAAAGGGCTGAGGGTGTAGTTAGAAAGTATAATGCCCCTGGGTTCAATTCCCGGTAACGAAAAAAAGGAGAGAAAGAGAAAGAAAACACTGAACATCAGGAGTCAGAAGTTGGTGGGTTTAAACTCTAGCTCTGACACATTGGCAAGTTATCTAAATTCTTTAAGCATTGGGAGAAATCCCCACCCCCACCCTCAGGGCTACACATAGATTGAACCGGGTAATGCCAGTGCAGGGCCAGGCTTAAAGAGGCGGGTCCCTGATACCCAGGGCTCTTCTTCCTTCTTCCTACCCCAGCCACTATCTGAAAAGAGTAGGATTAACTAGATGGACAGTGGTTCTGAAATGGGGTTGCTCCAGCCCCTGGAGGTTCCTCATGGATAGTGAGAGGGGACAGGAGCCCTGTTCACCCCTTCCTCTCCTTTCCCCAGGGCTGCATCCTCGCTGAGACCCATTGATACTCTAACTGCCACCCCTTTCTAGTCCACTTTACAAAGCTCTGCTGCTTAAACAGTAAACCCTACTGGAGGAGATCAAGAGCAGGCACACTTTGTCTGCAGAGGACCAAACAGTAAATACTTAAGACACTGAGGGCCAAGAAGAAAAATCTAAGGTATTATGTAGGCACTTACATAACAAGAGAAAACAAAGGTCTCCACAAGTTTCGAGGGTCTTTTTTGTTTGTTTGGTTGGTTTGGTTTGGTTCACTGCTGTATGTGATACACACACACACACACACACACACACACACACACACACACACACACACGGGATTGAACCCAGAGGCATTCTACCTCTGTACTATACCCTCAGCCCAGCCTTATTTTTATTTTTATTTTGAAACAAGGTCTCACTAGGTTGCTGAGAGTCTTGCTAAGTTGCTGAGGCTGTCCTCTAACCTCCGATCCTCCTGTTTTAGCCTCCCAAGTATTGGGATTAAACATGTGTGCCACCAAGCCCAGCTTCCACAAGGTTATTGTTTTGTGGTACTGGGGATTGAACCTAGGGGCATTTTTCTTCTGAGATACTCCCCTAGCTCTATTTTACTTTTTATTTTGAAACAGGGTTTCACTGAGTTGCTGAGGCTGGCCTTGAACCTGTGATTCTCCTGTCTCAGCCTCCCAAGTACTGGGATTACAAGCATGTGCCACCATGCCCGGCTTCCACAATTTTTTAACTGGTGAAATTCACAACACAATAATTGAAGTTTTTTTGTTTTGTTTTGTTTGTAATATAGGAGTTCCAATAAGAAGAATGGAAACTTGTTGCAGGGGTGGAGGGAAGTGGGGATGGACATAACATTTTGCTTAATGTGGGCCCAAGTTAGTGTTCCCTACCATCAAATTCACTGGAAATGTTCATCTGTAAAACCTGTCCTTAGCTCCAGGACTAGTCACACACAAGTGGTGGGGAAGATTTTGGCTGCAGGGCTATATAATTTCCGTGGGGGGGGGGACCTGGGGATGGAACCCAGGGCTTTCTACCTCTGAGGTACACCCCAGTCCTATTTCATTTTTTATTTTGAAACAGGATCTAAGTTGTGAAGGGCCTCACTAAGTTGCTGAGGCTGGCTATAAACCTTCGATCCTCCTATCTCAATCTCCTAAGTACTAGGATTACAGGTGTGCACCACCATGCCTAGCTAGGGTTATAGTTTTCTGTCCCCTGGATTAGACAATATAGGAGCTCTTTCAGGATAAAGGTCTTGGGGTTCAAAAGCCTGTCAAAGGCTACTTTGAGGGGGTGATCAGAAGAGAGACTAAAGGCCAGAGTCATCCCCTTTGTGGAAGGCCCTGAAGCTACAGGGCCGCAGGGCCCCCTGCCTGCACCACAGAGTCCTGGGTGCTTTACTACAGCCCAGGTGCTGGGGAGCCTGGTAGCCCTCACTCTGGACAGGAGCTCACTCCTGGGGCCTCTCAAAAGCACCCCTCCCCCAACAGCATTCTCTCAGAAAGCTGCCCAACAGAACCCTCCAAGCTAGCTTCTAAAAGCAGAGATAAAGAAGCAGACCCCTTGGCTGGAGATCTGGAGGTCCTGAGGACCAGGCTTCCCCTCTACTTCTGGGAGGAGGAAGGCAACACCATCTACCTGTCAGGAAGATCTCTGCATTTCCTCCTGACTAGCTTGGCACAGGTAAAGTCACTGAGTCTCATTTTCATCCCTTTAGAAGAGGGAACTATAATATTTGCTTTACCTACTTTATGTTGCCTTCAGAACCTAAAGTTATCCATAAAAGTTCAATCAATGAATGAAACGTAAACACCATGCAAAACAGTAGAGAAACAGAGAGAATGAGGTTTGGAATGAAAGGGAAAACACAGAAGACTCCAACCACTTTAAATCTTTCCACAGTGAAAATATTATCTTTACAAAACTCTTAATCTACCCAAAATACCCCAAAACAATGGCAGTGTTGGCAAAACCATGAGGAAATAGGTATATGCTGGTGACACTATAAACTGGTTCAGTATTTCTAGTTTTGATTATTAAGAAAATCATTCATAGTCTTTACCCTGGTATGCTACCTCTGGGGACACACCCAACAGAAATAATGCAAAGAGAGGAAATTAAACATGTTCACAGAAATTCTATTATTTTTAGCCATGAGAAACAACAAAGGGAAATTAAGTTAATTGGGAATACCTGTGTAGTAGAATATTATGAAGTGTACAAAAGTCTGTGGATTACATTTACTTTATTTTATCTTATTTTGGTACTGGGGATTGAATGCAGAGGCATTCTACCTCCAAGATATACCCCCAGCCCTATTTTATTATTTTATTTGGAAACAGGGTCTCACTAAGTTGCACAGGGCCTCACTTAAGTTGCTGAGGCTGGCCTCTAACCTGCAATCCTCCTGTCTCAACCTCCCAAGTACTGGGATTACAAGCATGCACCACCACACCCAGCTTGCATTTATTATTATTATTTTTTTAAAGCCAGTATTCAGCAGGGCATGATGGTGCACATTTGTAATCCCAGTACTTGGGAGGCTGAGACTGGAGGATCCTGGTTCGCAACCAGCCTCAGCTACTTAGTGAGGCCCTCTGCAACTTAGGGAGACCCTGTTTCAAAATAAAGAATAAAAAATTAGGGCTGGGGATGTAGCTCAGAGGTAGAATGCTCCCTGGTTCAATCCCTAGTACCACCAAAAAAAAAAAAAAAAAAAAAAGCCAGTATTCTAGCTGGGTGTGGTGGTAGATGCCTGTAATCCCAGTATTTGGAGGCTGAGACAGGAGGATTGGAGTTCAAGGACAGGCTCAGCAATGTAGTGAGACATTCAGCAACCTATCAAGACCCTGTTTCAAAAAATAAAATTAAATTAAAAAGGGCTGGGGGTGTAACTCAAAGGTAGAATGAATTCCCCCAGGTTTAAAAAAAAGACAGTATTCTTCAAAAATGTCAGCATCATGAAAATAAAATAAATAGCTACAGGCTCAGGAGATGTTCCAGAATAAAGGAGACTACAGAAATATAGTCATGATCCTATACTGCTTATATTTTATAGGAAAAAAAACTACTATAAACACCACTAATGGGAACTGAACATGGTGGCACATGCTTGTAATCCCAGTACTTGGGAAGCTGAGAAGGGAGGATGACAGGTTCATGGCCAGCCTCAAAAACTTGTGAGGCCCTCTGCAACTTAATGAGACTCTGTTTCAAAATAAAAAATAAAATTGGGCTAGAATGTAGCTCAGAGGTAGAATGCTCCTGGGTTCAATCCCCAGTACAAAAAAAAAAAAAAAATCACTAATGATCACTAATGGGTAAATTGACAAAATTAGAATAAGAGTGATAGATTAAAATATTTTATCAGTATTAAAAATCCTGGATTTGATAACTGTGCTGTGCTGTGATAATGAAAGAATGTCCATGTCCATGGGAGATGCCCAGTGAAGTATTATAGGATGAAGAGGCATAAAGTCTGCAACCTATTTTCAAATGGATCAGAAACAATTAGACAGACAGACAGACAGACATAGCCTGTCTCGTTAAAAAAAAAAAAGAAAAAGAAAGAAGGCAGAGAGAAAAGGAGGCGAGAGGAAGAGAGAAAGAAAAAGGAGATGAATAAATTAAAAATTTGTATATCTGGGTCAGGGGCACATGGGAGTTCTGTTATTATTACAACTTTTCTATTACATTTGAAATTATTTCAAAAGAAAAAAGTTTAAGTAAATGAACTCTGAATATATGGAGAGGTATAAATAAAAAAAAATGAGTCTAAAACACAATACAAAATTTACACACTGACAATAAATAAGTAGAAAAGAAAGCATATCCAGCAGACCAGGGTGAATAATGACTTCCCCCAGCTCTTAGCTTTCCTCCCGCAGACTGAGCAGGATGAGACCTACCCTTCAGCAGCCATTGCACTGGGAGCTGAGCTCCTTTCTGACTGAAGCATGTGCAAGGCAGCCACTCTGTTTGAGTGGCTTTGTGCTTTGTCTTCCTAACAATGGGTGATGAAAGCGCCTCACCCTCATCCTTGGCTTCTGCCATTCAGGGCCCTCTGCAGTGGTCTGGCCCTGGCAGCTCCATCCCTTCGCCCTTTCCTCCTGCCTTCACCCCACACCCAGGCCCCCTGTTCCTCAGTCCTGGAACAGCCCTTACTCAAGGTGGTTACCGACACCTCCCAAATCCCAGATTGGACTGTGAGGAGCTCCCCCCCCCCCCGGGGCAGTGGCTTCCTTCCTTCTTTGGCACATGTTTTTGAAGTCCCTCCATTAGCACATGGTCTAGTTCACATGCTTATTACATTTGCTTCTGGGGAGAGTACCCCAGGGCTCCAACTGACCATTTGGTTCTTGTGGGACAAGGCCTGGAAGGCTGAGACAGGAGGATTGCAGGTTTGAGGCCAGCTTTAGCAACTTAATGAGACTCTTAGCAACCTAGCCAGACCCTGTTCCAAAAAATAAAATAAAATGGGATGGGAGGTATAACTTGGAGGTAGAATACTCCTAGGTTTAATCCCACACACATACAAGAACTCCATCAAAGGTTGAGGATAGAATTTCACCAAGTAATTCAGTGGTGTGGTGCGTGGGGAGGATAGATGTATCTGTCCTGTTGTTCCTTCCCTTTGGACCCCCTTTGACTGATGAAATCCTCTGACCCATGACCCATGGCATGTCCTTTAACCACCCCCACCACCGCCACCCTGTGTCCTGGCCTCTACTAGAATAGATGGCATTTGAAGAGTGTCCCAGAGAGATTCTGATTAAATTGTGGAATTAGCATAGAAAGAGTAGGAGCTTTCCAATCTCACAGCCCTAGGATGGAACCCTGACAGCCCTTGCAGACTGTGTGACCATGAGTACGTTACTTAACTTCTCTGATCTTCCTCACCTATCGAATGGGAATGTGCTTAGGAGGATGGGAGGACTCAGCACAAACTCTGCTGGGAGGACAGTGGATTTCCAGCAGCAATAAATGCCCTCATGTGTGTGATCAGAGAGGCACAAACAGCCCAGGCCAGGGTAAGGGACAGGGTTCTGCCCAGAGAAGTTTCTGGCTTTTATGTCTGACTTTCTCTGAGACTTTCTGGGTCACACAGAGTGGAATTTCCCACTTGGTTTCTTGATAGGGCAGGTCTGTCTTTCTTGAGCCAGTTACTTAGCATATTGGAGACTGAGTTTCTTCATCCACAAGATGGGAATAGTAACTGCTTCACATGGTATTGGAAGAATTAAAGATAGAAAATAGTATGTGTCCAGGAAATGAAAATCTCTTTTGTATTGTTTCCCACTTTGTACCTCAGACATCCTGAACATCCATGGATTCCAGGGCATTGTGGGAAGGAGGGCTTTCTGGCTTATAATTAACTCAATGTGGGTTTTAGATAGAATTGCAGTTAAATTATGGGTGTCCAGCTGGACATGGCTTAGCAAGACCTTGTTTTAAAATAAAAAATAAAATAAGGATAAGGATAAAATAAAATAAAATAAGGGGTGCTGGGGGCGTAGGTCAGAGATAAAATGCCCTTGAGTACAATCTCTGGCACCAAAACAACAATTAAAAACAAAAAACAGGAGAATAGATGTAGACCTGCCTTCAAAGAGTTGACAGCCCAGTACAATAAGCCTGAGAAGCCTAATCTCACCCCTGGGTTCTCCCAGGGCCATCAGGGCCCTTCCTGCTCCCCTTGGTGTCCCAGTCTGTGGAACACTTGGAAGAAGGTGAACTCTGTACAGATTTTCTGTTCTTCAAGTAGACACAAAGCAGGAGGGGTGGGGGGATGTGAGAAATATCCTTGGAAAGATCAGAAGGGAAGACTCAGAAATAAAAATAGCTGTTGAGTTAATGCTGCTGGTCTTTTATGGGCTTAAATTATCTTCTTTTTTTAGAAAGATGAGGTATTACTACATTATCCAGGCTAGTCCTGAACTCCTGGACTTAAGAGATCCTCCTGCCACGGCCTCCCATGCTGCGGAGACTACATGTGTGTGCTACCGTGCCTGGTGCTAGACAAGTTTTTGTTTGTTTAAACTGGCACAGTATGGTTGAGAAGTTTCTGCCTTTGAGTTCTACCTCCTACATCACTTGCTCACTGACGTTGGACAAATCAGTTCCCCTCTCTGGTCTTTGCTTTCCCTGTATATAAAATGGGAGATTTGGATTAAATTTTTGTGGAGGTCCAGTTTAGTGGTAACTTTTTTTTCCCCCTTTGGTACTAGAAGTTGAACCCAGAGGCATTCTACCTCCAAGTTATACCCCCAGCTCTATTTTATTTTTTATTTTGAAACAGTCTCACTAAGTTGCTGAGAGACCTCGCTAAATTGCTAAGGTTGGCCTCTAATCTGTCTCAGCCTCCCAAGTACAGGGATTACAGGATTACAGGAGTGTGCCCCCATGCCTGGCTTAGCAGTAATATTTTATGATTTTACATTAATGTAATGTAAGTAAAGGAAATCTAAGTAAAGGAAAGTAATTGAAGAATAAAAAACAAAGAATCTCTATTATATGCTGTTTATATCAAATTACTTTATATTAGACATGGTAGCACACACCTGCAATCCCAGTGCTTGGGAGGCTGAGAGAGGAGGATTGCAGGTTCAAGGCCAGCTTGAACAATTTAGCAAGACCCTGTCCCAAAATAAAAAATAAGCTGGATGTGGTGGCGCATGCTTGTAATCCCAGCATTTGGGAGGCTGAGACTGAAGGATCTGGGTTCGCGGCCAGCCTCAACTGCTTAGTGAGGCCCTCTGCAACTTAGTGAGACCCTGTTTCAAAATAAAGAATAAAAAAAAATAGGGCTGGGGATGTAGCTCAGAGGTAGAATGCCCCCAGGTTTCATCCCCAATACTGCAAAATAATAATAATAATAATAATAATAATAATAATAATAATAATAAATAATTTTTTAAAAAAGATTAAAAAAGGGCTGAGTGTGTAGCTCAGTGGTAGAGTGCCCCTCAGTTATATTACCAGTAACACACACACATACACACATACACACACACACACACACACACACGCACAATTACTTTCAATTCCTTAGGCACACAGCAGATAGCAGAGGAAAAGATGGAGGTCCAGGAAACCACCACTGGGCCTACCTACTGGTACCCTCCTGGGGAACATCATTCCTTCCCAAATGCCCACCATCCTAATTCTGGTCCTGCTACCCTACCCTCAAGATCAAACAGAAAAGACTACCCTACTATACATTCTCTCCCAATCCCCAGGAGTATTCAAATTAAAGGAAAAAGCCAGGAGTGGTGGTACATGCTTGTAATCCCAGTACTTAGGAGGTTGAGACAGGAGAATTGCAGGTTCAAGGCCAGCCTCAACAACTTAAGAGAAACTCTGTTTCAAAATAAATAAAATAAAATAAAAAGGGCTGGGGGTGTAGCTCAGAGATAGAATGCTCCTGGGTTCAATCCTCAGTACCAAACACACACACACACACACACACACACACACACACACACACACACTAAAGGAAAAATTATTTTGTTTTGTGAGTCTTTTTTTTTTTGTGGTACTGGGGATTGAACTCAGGGGCATTCTACCTCCGAGCTATACCCCCAGCCCTATTTTTTATTCTTTATTTTGAAACCGAGTCTCACTAAGTTGCGGAGCGCCTCACTAGGTAGCTGAGGCTGGCCGCGAACCCGTGTTTTGTGACTCTTTATGATGTGGTGACTAGAACCCTAAACTAGGAGCCAGATCACCAGTCTCCACCCTAGCCTAAGCACCAGTGTATAGTGCTTAGGCTAATCACTGGTCTTAGCCTCTGTAAAATGAGGGGTTCATTGGGCTTCTCTTTATAAGCCCTGCTCCAATATTCTCCTGCTCTGCCCTCCTGGTGGCTACCAAGGCTGGAAGAGACCAAAATCTGCAGTCCAGCATTTCTCCAAATACTGCCAGAAATAGCAAATGGCCTCCAGCACCACAAACAGGATGGTGCCAAAAGTGTGAGCAGAGCCAAGCATGGGCAGAACCAGAAATCAGTTCAGAGGGATACGCAGGGCAGGGGGCCTCCCTGAGCACAGGATGCTGCAGCCGGGCACACTGTTGCAACCCAAAGCTTACAGAAGGTCTCCTGCTCATAGGATAAAGAAATGACCTGGAAGGATTAAAAAACATGTGATTCAAGCCGGGCGTGGTGGCGCACGCTTGTAATCCCAGCATTCGGGAGGCTGAGACCGGAGGATCCGGGTTCGCGGCCAGCCTCAGCTACCTAGTGAGGCACTCCGCAACTTAGTAAGAGACTCGGTTTCAAAGTAAAGAATAAAAAATAGGGCTGGGGGTATAGCTTGGAGGTAGAACGCCCCTACGTTCAATCCCCAGTACCGCAAAAAAAAAAAAAAAAAAAAAAAAAAAAAAAAAAAAAAAAAAAAAAAAACATGTGATTCAGAGGAATCAGGACAGGAAGTGGACTGGAAGTTCCTTTGTGAGTAGTCTATTTTAGTTAAGGTATAACATACATTCAAGAAAATGTACATCTTGATACATACTCATGAAATGAACACTTCCATGAAACAGCAGCTCAAGAATGAGAACAATACCTGAACCCCAGAAATCCTTCCCTCTTCCAGTCTCTTCTGACTTCTATCACCATGAATTCCTTTTGCCTACTTTGAACTTGACACAAATAGAATTATACAGTTTGGACTTTTTCTTTTTCTTTTTCTTTTTTTTTTTTTTTTTTTTTTTTTTGTGTGTGTGTGTGGCACTGGGGGCTGAACCAGTGACATTGTTTTTATTTTTGTGGTACTGGGGATTGAACCAAGAGGCATTCTACCTCTGAGCTACACCCCCAGCCTTATTTTATTCTTTATTTTGAAACAGGGTCTCACTAAGTTGCTGAGGGCCTCACTATGTAGCTGAGGCTGGCCAAGAACTTGTGAGCCTCCTGTCTCAGCCTCCCAAGTACTGGGATTACAAGCATGCACCACCATGCCTGGCACATTATTTTTAATTTATGGTATTGGGGATTGAACCCAGGGGCACTGTACCTCTGAGCTGTACCTCTCAAGCCTCTTTTTTATATTTTATTTTGAAACAAGGTCTCACCAAATTGCTGAAGGGCTTGCTAAAACTGCTGAAGCTGGCCTGAAATCTCCAATCTCCCTGTCTCAATCTTCCAAGTACTAGGATTACTAGTGTGCACCACCACACCTGGCTTCTTTTCATTTTGAAACAAAGACTCACTAAAATACCATACACTGGCCTCCAACCTGCCATCCTCCTGTATTAGCCTCCTAAAAACTGAGATTACAGGAGTATACCACAATGCCCAGCTTAGAATGAACTCTTTTGAGTATAACTTCCTTTGCTCAACTTTACATTTATATTTAACCTTCATATTTATGAGCTTCATCTATCATTACATGTAACAGGCTGTTATTCATTTGTACTTTTGCATAGTAAGGACTTAATGAGTAGATAAAATCAACAAGACGACTGAGTCTGGGGTGGGGTTCTCACCGACAGCAGTGGACGCAGGTTTATATACAGTCCCCCAGAAATCAGGTTGACTCCCCCTGTGGTGCTTCCTGCAGAGTCCCACACCTTCGTCCTGGGGGGCTGCCAAGACGGGAGGCAGGGCCTTGACGCCCCAAACTTACTTCAAAGGCTCAGTCTATCACCTAGGGCGGAAGCTCTTGCTCATTGAACACTTGTCTCAAGGGACACTTTCAACTCAAACGTCTTATTTCATCCCACAGCCATAACGTAGGTACTGTTATTATTCCCATTTTACAGAGAAGAACCTTTGGCTCAGAGAGGTTGACTTGTTGTCCTAAGGTTTTGCAGCTAGAAAGGAGTCCCAAACCCTAACTCATGTGACCCCAAAAGCCAAACCTCTCTGCCACTCCATGTTGTCAGGGAGCTCGCCAGCTGGCTCTGCCTCCCACCCACCTCACCCGGCGCCGCTGCCCCAGCTCAATTCCCGAGCCACACTGGCCAAGGCTCTTCCTGCCTCCGAGTCAGTCCCTGCTATGGCCTCTGCCTGGCATTCACTCCTCAATGAGCAAAATAACAGGCTCAGAGCAACCCTCCCTGACCAGCCAGTTTAAACCATGTCCCCTGTGTTCTCCCTCAGAGCATCCTCTCTCCTTTGCAGCCCATCACACACCGTGCACTCACTGTTCTGCGTTCACTGGTCTAGTGCCTTTCTCCACTAATAGATCACAGGCTCCAAGAGGACCAGATAGGATCTGTTTTGTTAACCACTGCCTTGGACAGTGCCTGGCACACAGTAGGTCTTCAGTACACGAAGTGAAGAAAAGCAGGGGAAGAAAGGGGGTTAGGATTGTCCCTTCAGAAACTCAGTGGTCTTGCCGAGCGTGGTGGCACATGCTTGTAATCCCAGTACTTGGGAGGCTGAAACCGGAGGATTCGGGTTCATTGCCAGCCTCGGGTACTTAGTGAGGCCCTCCGCAACTTAGTGAGACCCTGTTTCAAAATAAAGAATAAAAAATAGGATTAGGGTTGTGGCTCGGAGGTAGAATGCCCCTGGGTTCAATCCCCAGTACTGAAAAAAAAAAAAAAAAAAGAAAGAAAGAAAGGAACTCAGTGATCTGAAGGCAGCTCTAGTTCCAGCCTCCTCTATGGCCCCTGGTAACACCCTTCCCACTCTGAGACTCAGTTTACCATCAAATGAAGGTCTTGGAAGAGAGGACATATAATGGCCTTCCAGCTCACCTGAACTCCAGACCACAAATCCTAGCACTTCTGGCCACTCCAAAGGCCCCGAGGCCCAGGCCTCTGCTGCCTCTTACTCACCTTTTGTATAGTTAGCACGTTAGAAAAGTGTGCACAGAGGGGAGCCTCAGGCTGGGAGGTGCACGGGGCCTTCACGCCTGGTGCAAGGGAAAACCAGAAAACACAAGCTCTCTTCCAATGAGTTCTAATAGCTCATGTCCTTGATGTAGGGAGCAGGAGAGAGATGAGATGACGAAGGAATAACACAGGAATTCCCCAGGAAACAGCCCCCACTTCCTTCTCCAGGGCCCCTGCCCACCCAACTTCTCAGTTTCTCTGACCCCAGACACTAGACCAATCCAATTGTGCCCCTGACATCCTGCATGTGCTGCCCCCGCTGCCAGGCTGGAACTCCAACAGGACAGAGACTAAGTGTCCTACTCATCTTGTACTCATGGAGCCTAGCACAGACTCTACACCTAGGATGGAGTTAAGGTGAGGTCCAAATCCAACACCAGTGGCAGGGCTACCAAGATCTGCTGCTGAGGACGCCACTTCCCAAGAGCAGAAGGGCCTGGGATGAAGAGAACCTGGCTTTCCATTCAGAGGCCAACTCCAGCTGAGCACCCAAGCCTCTGGTTCTCTGTCCTCCTGACACCCCTTCCCCAGGCCCTGTGTTGGCCGGGCACCCAGCCCAGAGTGTAGTCATCCTCTCTGGGTCTCTGCAGTCACTCGCTCACTGACCTAACCAGCCAACTAGGACTAACACTCCCTGAACTTGACTCCCTGCTGCCTCCTGTGCTCCCTGGAATAAGGCACTTCTGGCTTTGAAGCTCTTTCTGCTTTTCTCTAAAAATAAAAGAAAATACAGGGTGTGGTAGTAGATATCTATAATCCCAGCTACTGGCGAAGCTGAGACAGGAGAATCTCAGGTTTGAGGTCAGCCTCAGCAACTTAGTGAGACCCTGTTTCAAACCAAATAAAATAGAGCTGGAGTGTAGCTCAGAGATAGAATACCCTTGGGTTCAATCCCCAGTACCACAAAAAAATAAATAAATGAATTAAAAAAAGGAAAATGCCAGGTGTGGTAGCACATGCCTATAATCCCAGCTACTGGGGAGACAGAGACAGAAATATTGCAGGTTCAAGGCCAGCCTGGGCAACTTAGCAAGATCCTGTCTCAAAAGAAAACATAAATTTTTAAAAATTAGTTAATTAATTAATTTTTAAAAAAACATAAAAAGGCTGGGGATATAGCTCAATGGTAAAACACCCCTGGGTCCCATCCCTACTATCATCAAAAAAATAAATACATTTTTTTTAAAAAGGCAGAACTGGGCATGTTGTAATCCCAGCATTTGGGAGGCTGAGACCGGAGGATCCAGGTTCACGGCCAGCCTCAGCTACTTAGTGAGGCACTCCGCAACTTAGTGAGACCCTGTTTCAAAATAAAGAATAAAAAATAGGGCTGGGGGTATAGCTCGGAGGTAGAATGCCCCTGAGTTCAATCCCTAGTACCGCAAAAAAAAAAAAAAAAAAAAAAAAAAAAAAAAAAAGGCAAAGAAAGAGAATTAGTCCTGACCCAAGAATTCTATAAAAGGAAAAGTCCACTTATTTTACCTGTTGGATAAAATGAACATCCTAAACTGCTGAGGTTTTACTCTGTTAGGTGTATGAGGGGGCAAGGCTGGGCTCTCTGTGAGCCCAGGTGAGTGCGCAGTGCCATTCTCAAAGGAGGGGGCAGACACAGGTACAAGTGCAGGTACACACCGCATTGGTTAGAACCTCAACTAGAGCTGGGCATGGGTGCACACCTGTAATCCCAGTACCTAGGAGACTGACAGGAGGATTGCAAGTTTGAGGCCAGCTTCAGTAACTTAGTGAAGACCCTTAGCAACTTAGTGAGACCCTGTTCCAAAATAAAAAAGGGCTGAGTATGTAGCTTGGAAGTAGAATGCCCCTGAATCCTACCCACAGTAAAAAAAAAAAAAAAAAAAAAAAAAAAACCTTGGCTAGGTTACTTGCTGCCTTGACAACTTTGGGCAACTTATTTAAACTCTGGGCCTCAGTTTCCTCATTTAGAATATGAGAATAAGAATTCCTATTTTACACATTGCTGTGAGAATCAAACTTGAGGACTAGTGTTTTACAACCTAAAAACACCATCTTGCTGGGTGCAGTGACGAATGCCTGCAATGCCAGATACTCGACAGGCTGAGGCAGGAGGATCACAAGTTCAAGGCCAGCCTGGGCAATTTAAAACTTTTTTAAAAAGCGGGGGAGGGTTCAGGGATGTTGCTCAGCAGCCTAGCATGCATAGGATCCTTGGTTCAACCCCCAGTACCACCACCACCACCACCAAAAAAAAAATCTAAATATCATCAGTTGTTAGAAATGGAAGGACAGAGCAAGGTATGGTGGTGCACACCTGTAATCCCAGTACTTGGGATGCTGAGACAGGAGGATCGCAGGATCTAGCCTCAGCAACTTAGTGAGATCCTGTTTCAAACTAAAAAATAAAATAGGGCTGGAGGTCTAGGTCAGCAATAGAATGTCTCTGGGTTCAATCTCAAGTACAAAAAAAAAAAGAAAAAGAGAGAGAGAAATGGAAGAAATGGAAAGCCAGAAGAGAACTTCAGAAAATCGTAATTTCTCTCCATAGAGTAACTGCTTCCAGATCTCAGACTTTCACCCTGCTGTGTTCTAGGCTGAGCAAACCTGACACTGCACCAAGTAGCTCAGCTCCCAGGAAAGCTCACAACCAGGTAGTGTGGCTAGTTACTCAAGGCAAATCCACTCTCAGGGGGATTATCCCTTCTCCTCCCATTCAGGCTCTGAACACAAGAACCAAAATCCTGGGAACCATGGAGAATTCCAAGGAAGGAAACCAACAGGTCAGATCTTTGCCTAGAGCCTGGAGAGGGATTTGTGGAAAAAGTAATAGATAAAACAAGAACTACTAAGATTTGCCACAGTTTGCTTTTTTTTTTTGTACTGGGGATTGAAGCCAGGGGCATTCTGGGTTATCTCTGAGCTACACTCCCCTTGAACCTGCAATCCTCCCTTTTCAGCCCCCCAAGTACTGGGATTATAGGCATGTGTCACCACGCCCAGCTATCTTTATTTCTAGAGAGATTACTATCTGCAGAGTCACCCATGAATAAACCTCAGGCTTGTTTTTAAAGCTTCCCACTATTCCTGTGACAAGCCCATGCCTTACAACACCATTTGACAGTCAGCCAAAAGAAGTATAACTGACTCTGCCTCACACCCCCCTACACACACACACCTCACAAAATCTCTTACCTCCCCAGCTCCTCGCCAATGTCATAAAAATCTTCCACCTTCTGCTGCTTGAACGTCTCCATGTTTGGGCTCCTCATGGAGGCCTGGACCATATATTCCTGGAATGGAAAGAAACCCAAGGTTAGGCCTGCCATGCACATTAGCACAAGCCTAAGAGTCTGGGACCTAAAAATAACTGGCTGCATGGGAGCTAATAACTTGACAGTAATCCAGAGTCTGGTTCCTCAAGAACTGTCCTGTTCAAGCTTTTCTCACCTGTGGCTGACAATGTATGATTCTTACTTGATGCCTCCTACTTCAAATTAATTAATTAACTAATTAATTAATTAGTTTGTTTTCTTATTTTTGAGACAGGGTCCTACTAAGTTGCACAAGCTGGCCTTAAACTTGCAATCCTCCTGCCTTAGCCTCCTGAGTAGCTGGGATTACAGGTGTGCATCACCACACCAGGCTATTAATTCATATTTATTTAAGGAGACAGAAAAAGAGCCCTGGTCACTTCTTCAGATCTGTCTAAAGAAGTTATGAGAAACAGATCTACGGTGAATGTCTGCTATTGGTTGAAGTTCCGATCTACTAGAAAAGAGGCA
>PVLC010004132.1:71809-88359 GCA_004027655.1 Graphiurus murinus
TGTTTTTTTTTTTTTTTTTTTTTTTTTTTTTTTTTTTTTTTTTTTTTTTTTTTGCAGTACTGGGGGTTGAACTCAGGGGCATTCTACCTCTGAGCTATACCCCCAGCCCTATTTTTTATTCTTTATTTTTTGAAACCGAGTCTCACTAAGTTGCGAAGTGCCTCACTAGGTAGCTGAGGCTGGCCGCGAACCTGGATCCTCCGGTCTCAGCCTCCCGAATGCTGGGATTACAAGCGTGTGCCACCACGCCCGGCCATTTTTTATTTTTCAATGGGGTCTCTAAGTTGCTAAGAGTCTCACTAAGTTGCTGAGGCTGGCCTCGAACCTGCAATTCTCCTGTCTCAGACTCTTGTGTACTGGGATTACAGGCATGTGCCTAATGCCTGGCTCTGGCATTCATTTTTGAGTTAGAAATCCTGGGTTTTGCTTGGGTAAGTCATTTAAGCATCTAGAGACAGCTTCCTCATTTGTAAAACGTGGCTAGTACTGTAAAAATCAATTTCAAGTCACGAAATGATTTTATAAACGATTAAATGGTGTGGGAAGGCAAGAGATTACCATGATCTCAGCTCCCTAGGGGGTTGTGCCACCCAGTTGCAAGTCTGAACAGATTGATAAAGGCTCTCACTCATCACCCCATGGGGAAGATGGGCCAGAATGGTCTGACAAACTACAACAGGCACCAGGAGTCAGGAGCCTGGGCTGCTGGTTCCTGCTCTGCCCTCACCTGGTTCTCAGTTTCCTCATCTGTGAAGCAGAGCTAACTCCACCTGCCCAGAGCACCTCAGTCAGAGCCACGGGACAACTCTGCCCTCGTCACTTCACTAGAAGAGACTATCTACATCCACCTCGGGCATCCTCCTGCCCTGGGACAGCCACAAGACACCCCGGACAGGACCCGAGGGCAGGGCCCAGGGCATAGTCTATCAATCACAAAGGTAAAACAAGAAGCTGGGTGTGGTGGTGCACACCTATAATCCCAGTACTTGGGAGGCTGACACAGGAGGATCATGTGTTCTAGGCCAGCCTTAGCAACTTAGCAATGCCCTCAGCAACTGAGTAAGATACTGTTTCAAAATAAAAAATAAGCCAGGTGCAGTGGTGAATGTTTGCAATCCCAGTACTTGGGAGGCTGACAGGATTGTAGGTTCAAGGACAGCTTCAACAACATAGTGAGATTCTTAGCAACCTAGCGAGACCCTGTTTCAAAAAGAAACAAACAAAAAAAGGACTGGGGGTGTAGCTCAGAGGTAGAGTGCCCCTGAATTCAATCCCTAGTACCACTAAATAAATGAATAAATAAATAAGGCTGGGGATTAGCTCAGAGATAGAATCCCCACCCCCGGGTTCAATTCTCTATAACACACACACACACACACACACACACACACACACACACACACACACACACTAAAAACCAGCAGCTTGTGGAGCTGTCATCAAATGTCATTAATTATCAATGGCCTCTCAGAGCCCCCTTTGGCTAACCCTCTGGCTAGCATGTGCAGTATTTCCACCTGCCAATCAAATGCCAACCACACCTAGATTCTATGAACCCCAAAGACTATTTTCACTAGGCTGGGTGGAGACACCATTACGTACAGGCACATCTCGCCAACACCACGTGACTGGAGCTGTTCTAATTCTCGGCATATGTACATTTCACTCTGTCCTCCACCTCTGCCCCCACAAACCAGAGCTCCATTACCAAGATTCTGCCTCTGCATTCACTTTTAGCCAGGCACACACGTTCCTGAAGACCCCCGGCAGAGCTGGCTCAGCTCCCAGGTCTCACTTGGGGTCACCTGCCTGCCAGCGCCCATGGTCCACCGTGTATCCAGGGCCTGCGCAGCATGGAATATGAAAAGAACTCTGGACCAGCTTGGGTGTGTCTTATCCCTGGGGCCCAGAGCAGGTTGGCACCTTCTCCGGACCTCAGTCCCCTCAAACGTAAACAAGGGTGACACTATCCATATCACCTACTTCACACGTCCATGTGGGAATCCATTGTGATTAGGGTTTAAACTGCTATACAAATAAGAAGAATGGTTATTACTGTTGGGTTTTTTGTGTTCTTGTGTTTGTTTTTTGGTACCAGGGATTGAACCCAGGGCATTCTACCTCCAAGTCCCTACCATGTTTTAATTTTTATTTTTAAACAGTCTTGCTGAGTTGCTGAGGGTCTCACTAAGTTGCTGAGGCTGGCCTCAAACCGATGATCCTCCTATCTCTGCCTCCCAAGTACAGGCATGTGCCACCACATCCAGCTATTATTGTTATTTGACTCATTCCAGACTAATGTTTGTGTTTCTGCTTCCCACAGCCATTGAGATAATCAATTTGGTTCCTTTCTGAGGAAAAACTTTTGGGGGTTCCCTTAGAAAGTCTGGCATAACCAAAATCAGAAGCTGAACCCATCCTTACCACCATCCTGGCCAATCTACTAAGACTAGTCTTAGAGGTTCTGGGACTGATGTCTACTATCCTCTTTTTGCTAAACAAATCCTTCCAAATAAACTATTTGGATCAAATCATGGGAGTGAGGTTACTAAATTTCACACAGTAGATGTAAACAGAAAACTCCAACAATAGTTTTGTCGGCAGAAACCCTGATAGTATACCCAGGAACAGCTAAGTCTCCCATTTGGTGAGAGGCCAGCTCCATTTGCCACCAGAAACTGAGCTGGATTTGAAGGTGTGACGTTCTCACCTCTAACCCCTTGTAGTAGCTAGAATACAACAGGCACTCTATAAATGTTGATGGATATGCATCTAGTGCCCCAGTCTCCTTTCTAAAGCACACAGCTTAAATACTTCACCAGGTAAAACAACTGCTAATAGTTTAAAGCCTTTTCTTAACACCTCCCCAAGATCAATTTGCATTTTACCAGTTTAGAAAGTAGAGCCAGGTATGGTGATGCACACCTATAATCCCAGTACTTGGGGAGCTGAGACAGAAGTATCACAGGTTCAAAGCCAGCCTCAGCAACTTAGTGGGGCTCTCCACAACTTAGTGAGACCCTGTTTCCAAATAAAAAATAAAATAGGTCTGGGGGTGTAGCCCAAAGGTTGAAGGCCCCTGGGTTCTATCGCTAGTACCACAAAAAAAAAAAAAGAAAGAAAGAAAAAAGTAAAGTGGGAAAACTCTGAGGTGGAATTACAGTGACAAATTAGGACCCAGAAAAGAACCCAGAGACACAGGCACCTTTCTGGCCCTGAAAAGCTGAAAACACATGGCAGAAGGGAGGGACATGACTATAAGCCACAGGTCATCTGCTCCAGATAGTCCAAGGATGAGACCCAGGTGAGCACCCATATCTCTCTTGATGGGGCCTTGGAAATCACATTCCTGCCCATGGCCCTAACACCAGGCCACATTCCAGGTGGTAACAGATTTCTTAGGACCCCACAGAAAGGGACCTTACCAATGCCTATTAAGGCATTCTAGACTCTGCTTCGGAAGCCAACAGGGTGTGGAAGGGGTGCCAGAGCAATCCCACATTATCTGCTCATAGCTGGGGTTCCAAAGAAGAACTCCCCGTGAGATAAAAGTTTAAAACCACTGCTGTCTGCTGTAACCCACTTGTTTGACAAAAGGAGGAAACTTAGGTCCAGACAGTCGACAGTCACACAGCTAGCCCGTTGTCCTTTCCGGGGCTTCTGTTGATAAGACACCCAACCCCTCCAAGAGTAGCTCGGGTTCCACTGACCACAGACCTCTCACCGTTCCTCACCCACCTCACCCAGGGTGAGTGAGAGACACGGGACCATGGCAGGGGCAGGCAGCAGTCTGGGCCAAACACACCCATTAGGAATCACCACACAGGCTCTGGGGAGGCTGCCAAAAGAAGGCAGGGGGTCCCAGCATTACAGAGCCCCTCTGGCCATTCCAGACTTTGACTCCCCACGGTCCCTGTTGAGGAAGCTGGGGCTCAAGAGACCTGACGTGAGAAAAACGCATCTCCCTGGTAAAGGCTCACCCCCACATCTAACAAATAGGGGGGCCTGAGGCAGGCCATCAGGTCAGCTCAGGTCTCGTTCCTTCCAGCCTCCCAGAAACCTGACCCAGGACAGCACATCTCCACCCACATCCACACACATCTTGGGAGATGGGTGCTTGAGGAAACCCGACTCTAAAGGTAACGGTGGAGCAGCCCTGCCACCAGCGCCCCCTTAGTCAACAGGACTCCCCCAGAAATACCTACACAGTCGCAGTGTCACAAACCAGAGCAGCACCCCTTCCACTGGACTCTAGAGAGCAGGGTGCCAGGATGTGCCTCCCCCTGCCCCTAAGGCAGTCAGCTATGGTGTCCGCTCCTCCAGAGTGCACCCCTTGCGCACCCCTAACCTACCACTATCTGCACGACCTCAAAGCAGCTCACCCCTCTGGACCTCCTTCTGTTCTCTGTAAACTGAGGACACTAGTTCCCACCTTGCGCGTTGTAGTGACGGATAGCCACACCTACGCCGGCCTGAGACCTTCACACCTGCACCCGGCCCCGCCCGCAACAAGACCAGCTGGCTGCCCCCATGCCCACCCGCCCTCTGCCCCAGCCCCAGCCCCAGCCCCAGTCCCAGCGCGGGGCGCCCCAGCAGGGCCCGCAGCTCCCGGGGATCCACGACGGCGGAGCGCACTCCTCGCATCGCCCACTGGGCCGCCGGGAGGAGGAGGTGTGAAAGACCTCCGGGGCACCGCCCGGGACACGCTCTTCCCCTTCGAGGGGCCTAACTTGCTGGAAGTCCGTCTCTGCCCGCCGCCCCGCCCCGTCTCCCAGGTCCAAGTGCCAGGCTCGGAGCGCGCGCTGGGGTTGCGGCGTGCAGACTGGCGTTCGGGTGCCCGGCGGAGCCCACGCCACGGCCCGCCAAGCCCGCGCCGTTGTCCGGGACGCGGCGGAGGGGCCGCTCCGCGAGGGAGCGCCCGGGGTCCGCCCCGCCGGCCCCAGCCCGGGTGGTGCAGCCGTGGGGCCGCGCGCCCATCCCGCCCGTCGAGCCCGAGGAGCGGCGTACTCACGGCGGAGGCTGCGCGGCGGCGGGCGCTGCTCCGGGCTCGCTGTCCTCGCCGAGCGCCCGGGCCCGCCCGCAGACCGCCAGGAGCCGAGGGGCGGAGCGGCCGGCCTGGTCCCAGGCGCAGGCTGGAGGCGCCGGCCAGCGGCCGGGTCTCGGGGCGCCCCCTGCTGGGAGCCCCCTGCGGGGGTTGCGGGACCCTCCCTCCAGTTTAAAGCGAGCACCTCCAGGACTCCGAGGCTCCCGGGAGAGGAGGCGAGAGCGGTGGCAAGACGGTCAGGGCGGCCTTCCCAGCTAGTGCCCTGCTGGACGGCCTTTGGGCAAGCCAGCTAACCTCCGAGCTTTGTCTGCTAATTGATTTAAACTAGTATAGCCGGGTGTGATGGCGCATGCCTGTAATCCCAGTACTTTGAGGCTGAGACAGGAGGATCGCAGGTTCAAGGCCGGCCTCAGCAATTGGCCAGACCCTCAGAAACTTGATGAGAACCCGTTTCTAATTAAAAAATAAAATAGGGCTGGGGGGGGGGGTGTAGCTCGCAAGTAGAAGGCCCCTGGGTTCAAATCCCCAGTACCACAAAATAAATATAAGCTAATAGCCAGACGTGGTGGCGCACGCTTGTAATCCCAGCATTCGGGAGGCTGAGACCGGAGGAACCGGGTTCGCGGCCAGCCTCAGCTACCTAGTGAGGCACTCCGCAACTTAGTGAGACTCGGTTTCAAAACAAAGAATAAAAAAATAGGGCTGGGGGTGTAGCTCGGAGGTAGAATGCCCCTGAGTTCAATCCCCAGTACCGAAAAAAATAAAATAAAATAAATAAATATAAGCTAATTTTTATATTTGCATGTGTGTGTGTGTGTGTGTGTGTGTGTGTGTGTGTGTGTGTGTTAAATAGTTTGGCACAATTGCTCAGAAAATAGCATTTCCAGACCCCTCTTCCCCTCAGCCCAACACGCACACACTGTGAGGAAGTCCCACTAGGTAACAGGCCACTTTCCCCTCCCATCCATCCCGTCCCAGTCAGAATATTCTGGGTCAACGCTCAGATTCTTCTAGAACTTCACCACCCACCTCTCACGGCAGGGTAGGAGCTGATGGGACTGTTCCCCGCCCATCTCGGGAGCCTCCCAGCCTCATTTGCTCTTAGCATCCCCAGCCTGGCACCCTGATGAGTGAAGCCCCCCATGTCGCAGGAAAAAAGTTCATCCTGCCAGGTGTGGTGGTGCACGCTTGTAATCCCAGTACTTGAGAGGCTGAGACAGGAGGATCCGGTTCCCGACCAGCTTCGCATCCCCTCGGCTACTTAGGAGGCCCTCCTGAGTTCAATCCCCAGTACCACAAAAAAAAAAGTTTTTCCTAATAAAGGGCTCGGGAGTGGATTCCTCTCTACATTCTGCCAGAAAATTCCAGAGGAAAAAAGTAATGATTGTGGAGGAGGCGACGGGAGGAAGAAATCAGAATTAAAGCCAAGTTCTGTGGTCAAGTTCCAGACAAGAGGTCAGTTAGTAGAAACAAAGCCTCCTTCCTGGAGCTCCCATCCCAGATTTGCCCCCGCTTTTTCAGCACGGAGTGTTAGATCCCTCTATCAAGGGCCTGGTGCAAAGCCCTGCTCTGGCGTCCCTGTGTGTGGTCACCAGTATGGTGCTCTCTTCTTCTGTAAAGGAGAAACACCCTTTCCGGTAGCTCCCAGTGGAGCTGTGGTGGTGCTGGAGAGTGTTAGATGCTGGCAGAGGAGCTCCAGCAGGGTGAGCACTCCTCCTTCAACCGGTGCCTCCCGGTGAACAGTGTGCAGCAGCCGCTTGGGGATCCCAGGGCTTCCCACGCAACAGCCCGGGACAGAGGCTCCAGCCCTATGCCACACAGTAATCGCCACAATCAGAGACAGCTTCAGAAGTCAGTGGGCAGAGGGGAAGGATGTGCACTAATGAGGGGTCACCAGCACAGGAGGGCCTTCGTCCCCCAACCATCCTGGATGCCTCCTCTCTCATTTTCCTTATCTGCTACTGTGTAACAAACCATCCCAGCCTTGATGGCACAAAACAACAATTTCATCCTGCTCAGGCGTTCTGATGGTCAGGAATTCAGATGGCACAATGTTGTGGCTCATCTCTGTTCCACAGTGGCTGAGACTTCAACAGGGAAGACCCAAGTGGCTGGGGGTGAGTTGGATGGCAGGGGCTGGAGTCGCCTGAGGCATCATGTCCAGTGCTTGGGCTGTGAGGAAGCCAAGCCTGAAGCTCAGCTGACACTGCTGAGCGCCTACAGGTGGCCTCTCCATCTCTTTCTGTCCAAGCTTCATGCTTCATACCTTATTTTCGGCAGCAATGCCCCCCCCCCTTGCCTGAGTCAAAACAGACATTTTGGATTTTTCACTTGGCTAATTACTCAGAGAGCATTGCAACTTGAGGGATCATTGTCAGTCATTCATCCGTCCTGGTCATTTTTCAGATGAGGATATTGAGGTTCAGAGAAGGGCAGTTACTTGCCCAAGGTCATACGGCTGGTGAGACAGAGCTAGAGTGTGATTAGAACCACACTCCTCCAGATTCTATCTCATGTTCCTTCCATTCCTGCCAAAATGCAATTGCCAAGAAAGGTTCCATCCAGAGAAGCATTTTATGCTCGAGGTGAAGGAGTTCATTATACCTTCACCTGAGGGCATGGAGAGGACATTGAGCACTGAGCATGGGACTAAAGTGGCAGTGGACAGAGAAGGGGAGACCCTGAGGACAGTAGCAACAAAGATATCTTCTCCAGAATGAAGCCAAGGAAGGTCCAGGTGTTAAGCACTAAGTGACTCAGCTCCATCCCTGCATGGTTTCCCTAGCTGGCCAGTAGAGTCCAGCGCCTCACCCTGGCATGGACAGCTCCAACCTGCTTTTGCCTGGTGTGTTTGCATATCCTCATCCCTCATGTACAAAATCCAGGTGTATTCTTCCTGCCTCCGTGCTTTCGCTTGAGCAATTCCCAACACCACTCCCAACATCTCATCCTACAAAATCCTATCTGTCTTCAAGGGCCCTCTCCACTACCATATCTTCCGTGGAAACTTCCCTGATCTGCCTTCTAAATGCCTCTCTCTGAACCCCACTGGCTCTTGGTTTGTACCTCTCTTGCCATCCCCTTCCTCTGTTTTAGTTGTGATTAGTGTCCGCTTTACTTTCCTCGGGGGCAAAACAATATCTTGTCTATTCTGAAGCCATAAAGAGTGCCTGATATCCAAAACCCAATAAAAGTTTGTTAAACCGGGCAGGGACCATATTTGTCTTGTTTTCTATTGTCCTCAAGTGTATCCAAGTGCCTGGCACTTAGTAGATGCTCAATAATCACATGTTGGATAGACAAATGTGTCATTAATTTTAATAGCTGCTACATATTGTGTTTCTTCTAGCATATGCTTTCCTAGTGTTTTACTTTGAGTGATTTACATTAAGGTAACCGTTATTCTCCCCTTTTTCAGATGAGGTAACTGAGGCTTGGAGAAGTTGATTTGCACAAACTCACCCAGCTTGTAAGTGACTGAGCTGTGATGTGAACCTCGCCTGCCCATCTCTAAAGTACAAGCTCTTCCTGTTTCCCCCATCGTCTGCCCTCAACTGAAACTCCCCAAATTTCTAAAACAGTGTTAGTGCAAGGAGTGTTCAGCCCTGACAGGTTTAAAATACCCCATTCTCAGTCTACACCCTAGATCAATTACATCAGAACCTGTGGAGGTAGGGTCTAGGCATCAGTAGTTGTTAAACCTGCCCGGGTGATTCCAATGCACAGGTGGAGAATACTTCATTCGGGTCAAAGAGACCCAGGGAGATGGAAGCATCCTCTATCAACACACCAAACTCAAAACACATTGAGCACCTGCTTTGTGCAAAGCACTCCAAGGGCCTGTGACATGGGAGAGTCAGGAGAGCTCCGTTTCCATAGGATGAGACTACACAGTAAAGATGTGGCCGTCGCGGGGAGCCAAGGGCAAGGACAGTGGCGATATCCTGAAGCACACTTTGGTGCTGGCTGAGTCTCCAGAGCCCAGCAGCCTTCAGAGGCGGAGTCAGGGCAGGTTTAAGCTGGTGTGCGTGCTGGCCTTGGCAGATGGCACTGGGGTTGGCGTAGGGGATGGATAGTGTGAAGGCCAAGTGCAGGGTCTCTGACACCAGCTGCCTGAGTGTGGATCCCAGCACGTAACCCACTGGTGAACTAGGGCGGCTTCGTGCTCTCTGTGCTTTGTTACCCCAGAGGTCAAACAGAGCTAACGATAGTATTTATTTCAGGTTGCTATGAACAGCCAGTTAATGATTAATATGTGTGAACGACTTAGATCATGTCTAGCACTTGGTTAAGTGCTCAATGAGTATTAACTATTTTTGTCATTTTTAAATGTCTGGTATGAAGCCAGGCACAGGGGTCCATATGTGTAATTTCAGTACTCGGGAAGCTGAGACACGAGTATCACAGGTTTGAGGCCAGCCTTGTCAACTTAGTGAGACAGTTTCAAAATAAAAAAATTAGGAGCCGGGTGTGATGGTGCACGCTTGTACTTGGTGGTGCACTCCTAGTACTTGGGAGGCTGAGACTGAAGGATCCGGGTTCGCGGCCAGCCTCAGCTACTTAGTGAGGCCCTCCGCAACTTAGTGAGACCCTGTTTCAAAATAAAGAATAAAAAATAGGACTGGGGATGTAGCCCAGAGGTAGAATGCACCTGAGTTCAATCCCCAGTACCACAGGAAAAAAAAAGTCTGGCATGAACTCCCTTGGGGAGAAGATGGATCTTATTCAACTTCGTACCTCACTCTGCCCCCACCTTGCCCAGAGCAGGTTCTTAGCAAGTGTCAGTCTGCAGTACAGACTGCCCATGGATCCAGGGCTTTAACCTTTTTTCGGCCATCAGGCAGTCCAGGTGGCTTAGTCCCTGGGCAGGAGGCAGGCAGGAAGCCTCCTCCTCCCAAAGGTGGCCTGGCTTCTCAGCCCTTCCCAGCCGCCCACCCTACCCTATGCCCTCTGCTCTCCCACACCCAGCCAGGTAGGGTCAGGGGGGTGGAGCAGGGCAGGCCTGGCCACCTTTCCTGGTCCACTGGCTCCTGCAGCCAGAGCCCTGCCAGACTCAGCAAGGCCTTGATGGGCAAGAAGGGGAGGAGAGAAGGGAGGAAGGAGCTAGGGGAAACAAGACCTTGCTTCTCCCTGGAGCATGGGGATTTCCTGGGTATGTGTGTACACTCATTCACTTTGCAAACATTCAATGGCACCTTTGGGAGCTAGGTGCTGGGGCAGGGAGAAGTGGAGGCCTAAAGACAGAAAAGAGCCGAGCTTGGTAGCGCACACCTGTAATCCCAGTTCTTGGGAGGCTGAGACAGGAGGATCACAGGTTTGCAGCCAGCCTCAGCAACTTAGCAAGACTCTCAGCAACCTAGTGACCCTCTTTCAAAACAAAAAATTAAAAGGGCCGTGAGTGTAGCTCAGAGGTAGAATGCCCACGGTTCAATCCCCAATACCAAAATATTAAAAAAGAGAGAGAGAGAGAGAGAGAGACAGAAAAGACCAAGTCTCCTCTGGGAGGGGCCTCAAGAGAAAGGGTAGGAGAGTCCTGCTTGAAAGAAGAGTAGTGTTGGCAGGGAAGGAGGGTGCATGAGGTGGGAGCAGTTCTGTGTGTCATTTATCGCTTGGATGTCCACTTGAGCCATCACAGGGGTCACACTGGGATTATGACAGGCATATGCCTTCTCTTTGGGACAGAGGCTGGTACTTGTCCAGGGCCCCCAACCTATGCCCACCTTTAGGGCCATGAACTCTACCTACCTGCTTCTTTAGGCCCAGGAATCAGCCAGGCCTATTTCTATTTCTGCACAGCCATTTTCTTCCCCTCTCTGAGCCTCAGTTGCCTCATCTGTAAAATGTGAACAATGTAACTTTCAGGGCTGATGTGAGGACCAGATTGGCACACACTAGGCCAGATATGTGTGTGTGTGTGTGTGCACATGTGTGTGTGTGTGTGTGTGTGTGTGTGTGTGTGTTACCAGTGATTGAACCCGGGGCATTCTACCTTTGAGCTACACCCCCAGCCATATTCTTGCTAGGTTGATGAGAGTCTCACTAGTTGGCTGAGGCTGTCCTCAAACCTGCAATCCTCCTGTCCCAGCCTCCCAAGTACTGGGATTACAAATGTGTGCCACCAAGCCTGGTGTTTGAGTAAGCACCGACACAAATGTCGGCTTCCCTCCCCCAACAGATGCTCCCTCCCTCAAGACTGTCCCTTGTGCCATCTCTCTGCAGCCATGTCTCTGAAATACTTTCTTTTTTCCTCCTTCATCTATCTGAGGCTCCGGTCAACTCCAGCCTCATTCATTTTTCAGACGTTTCCCAATGCCCATCCTGAGAGAAATGAAGCAAGCAGAGGAGATATCCTGGGACGGATGCTGAAATCCTATGCTGTGGGGCCAGCCCACAGGGATCCCAGAGATGGCAGGGGTGGTCCTCGAGTGCTGGGGGGAGGGTGGGGAAGGAAGGCTGCCAGAGAAGAGGAACTTTCCAGAAGTCACATCTGCCAAGCTAAAGATATGGTTCCACCTTCCAGTGCTTGGTCCTTCGAGTGACAAGGTCACCCTTCTCCGCACTGACGCACCACATGTGTGCTTAGACACAGCAGCAGCCTTCCCCAGTGGGGAGGACTATAGAAGAGCATTTCTTCCCTATCTTCTTGGATAAGAAACTGCAGGGCCCACCTGGGCACTTGGAGAGCAGCTCCATCCATGACCCTGGCTGGCTGACGATCGGCATGGCGGCCCTCCCTTGGTCTTCATGGTGACTTCATCTCAACTGAGCTCAGGTCTTGGCCCAGTTACAAACAACTGCATTTGAGAAAACAAAGGCACAGCCATTTACAATTACCTCTGTCCCCAACAGGACTAGGTTCTGCCCTGGCCCCTCCAGATTTGTTCTCCAGAATTCTACAGCCCTCTCCTTTCATGAGATTTTTCTGACTCTCAGATTTGGAATCCATCATTGCATCTATACATAGTATGTTCATCCTCTAGCCAATCAAATCAACATGTGTAGATTTCATCATGAACCAGACACTGTGCTGTCAATAGTCTCCTTTAATTCCCAAGTTGAGTACCTTTTGTGTGTGTGTGGGGGGGGCAGGTACTGGAAATTGAACCCAAGCGTATTCTACCTGAATACCCCCAGTCCTTTTTACTTTTTATTTTTGAGCAGGTTCTCGCTAAATTGCTGAGGCTGGCCCTGAACCTGTGATCTGCCTGTCTCAGCCTCCCAACTACTGAGATTAAAAGTGTGTGCCACCATGCCAGGCTTAAATACCTTACATTAAATCATTTTTTTAATTACATAGGTGGGAAAACTGAGACACAAAGAGCATAGTAAGCCGGGTATGGTGGTACACACTTGTAATCCCAGTACTTGGGAGACTGAGACAGGAGGATCTCAGGTTCGAGGATAGCCTCAGCAAGTAGTGAGACTCTCATCAACCTAGAGAAACCCTGTTTCAAAATAAAAATAGAATAGGGCTGGGGTTGTAGCTCAGAAGTATAATGCCTCTGGCTTCAATCCCCAGTACCGCAAAAACAAAAACAAAGAAACAGCATAGTATATTTACACTTATTAAGCCAGGCATGGTCACACATGCTTGTAATCCCAGTACTTGGGAGGCTGAGACTGGAGGGTCCAGGTTCATAGCCAGCCTCAGATACTTAGTGAGGCCCTTCACAACTTAGTGAGACCCTGTTTCACAATAAAAAATAGGGCTGGGGTGTAGCTCAGAGGTAGAATGCCTCTGAGTTCAATCCCCAGTACTGATAAAATATATATATATATATATATATATATATATATATATATATATATATATATATATATATACATTCATGGGTTCAATCTCCAATATCACACACATGTGACAAAACAATCAGTGGAGTCTGGGACAGGCAGCAGAGACCAAAGGGACTCCAGAGGCCAGGCACGATCTGTCCAGGATGCATATATATATACACACACACACACACACACACACACACACACACACACACATTTATTTGGGCTGTGCAATTTTCACCCCTGCTTCCTATTTGGAAGGAAACAAACTTTGGTGGCTATATCTGAGTGCAAGTGGCTATAAAGCAACATTTCCCACCACCAAAGCTGAAAGGAGAAAATCCTCCATCAATCCAGATGAGACATAGACTTGGTCAACTAGATACTTCTGATCAGTACTTTGAATGCCAAGTAAGTAATGTCAAGATGTTCACAGTGGGGGTGAGCAGCAGCCAAGGCATCCTGGACAGATCGTGCCTGGACTCTGGAGTCCCTTTGGTCTCTGCTGCCTGTCCCAGACTCCCACTGATTGTTTTGTCACATGTGTGTGATGTTGGAGATTGAACCCATGAGTGTTCTATCACTGAGCCACATCCCCAGTCCTTTTTATTTTTTAAATTTTGAGACAAGGCCTTGCTAAATTGTCCAGGCTGGCCTTGAATTTGCGATCCTCCAGCCTCAGCTTCCTGTTTCACTGGGATTCTAGGCATGCACACCAAGCCCAGTGCATCCCAGCCTCTCATCGATTCTGAGTCCCTCTGGCCCTCCAGTAATCCCTTCATGCTGAGTTGGCAAGAGCCTGACTGATACCAGAGACAGGAACACCCTGTTTTCCACCCAATCACCGAGCTTCAAGGACCAAGAGGAAGGGAAGTCCAAGGACAACTGTGCACCAGCCAGATGGAATCGCAGCAGAGACCGAGGGTCCTGGAGGGATGGCTCCTACAAGAATGCAAAACTGATTCTTCCGGCAATGTGTCTTAACTCAGAACAGTGCTCTTCAAGAGCAAAGTTTGGGGATGAATTTATTTTACATCCCTAGAAAAGTTAAATGTATGTAAAACAAAGTGTTTATCAGTCATAGGAAAAATGTATAAGGAAGAGAATGTCATTAATACACTACATCTTTGCTTTGAACTATGAATAATACTTATGTTTTTTGTTTTGTTTTGTTTTGTTTTGTTTTTGCGGTACTGGGGATTGAACTCAGGGGCATTCTACCTCCGAGCTATATCCCCAGCCCTATTTTTTATTCTTTATTTTGAAACCGTGTCTCACCAAGTTGCAGAGTGCCTCACTAGGTAGCTGAGGCTGGCCGTGAACCCAGATCCTCCGGTCTCAGCCTCCCGAATGCTGGGATTACAAGCGTGCGCCACCACACCCGGCTAATACTTATGTTTTTAAAATGTGAATGATAAATTGTTATGGATATAGATGGATGAAGATGGGAAAGGTATAAGCATTAAATCCTCATTTTTTATAGTAGGAAGTCAGTAGATACATAAAATTGAAAAGTCACAAAATAGCATTATAATAATGTTTTTTTTTTTTGGAGAGACAGTGCTAAATAATGAAAGAAACAGTCTTTTTTATTTTTTTTTAATTGGTGCATTGTAATCATACATCTTTGCTAGGTACAAGCTGATAAAGGAATACATGCACACATTTCTCATTTAACCCTTCCCCAATTCCCACCCCACTCCCTCCTCCTCCCTCCTTCTCAAGTTCAGTTTAGTGATTGACTTTGATGTGTTCATGAAAGTACATCATGTGCATTAGGGTGTCCCCCCTTCCCCCATCACCTTCTGTTAAGTCAAAATCTTTGCTCACCTAAGGTTTCTCCTTCTTCATCTGGAGTCCCTCTTATGTCCCATTTTCTCTCTAGCTTCCACATATTAGGGAGAGCATACGATTTTTTACTTTTTGTGACTGACTAATCTCACTTAACATAATGTTTTTCAGTTCCATCCATTTCCCCGCAAATAACATGATTTTGTTCTTCTTTATGGCTGAGTCAAATTCCACTGGGTACATATCCCATAGTTTTGTAATCCATTCATATGTTTATGGACATCTTGGCTGATTCCATAGTTTGGCAATTGTAAATTGTGCAGCCATAAACATAGATATACATGCTTCGGTCTGATAGTTTGGTTGCCATTCTTTTGGGTAGATACCCAGAAATGGTATTGCTGGATCATATGGTAAGTTCATTCCCATTCGTCTGAGGATCCTCCATATTGTTTTCCAAAGTGGTTGCACTAATTTGCAATCCCACCAGCAATGTGTTAGGATTCCCACTTCTCCACATCCTTGACAGCATTTGTTGTTGTTTGTGTTTTGATGATTGCCATTCTGATTGGGGTTAGGTGAAATCTCAAGGTAGTTTTGATTTGCATCTCTCTGATTGCTAATGATGTTAAATATTTCCTCATACACTTATTGGCCATTTGTATTTCTCTTTTTATGAAGTGTCTATTTAGATCCTTTGCCCGTTTTTTAATTGGGTTATTTGTTTTCTTAGCTGTGAGTTTCTTGAGTTCTCTATATATCCTAGATATTAGTCCTCTATCAGAAGAGTAGCTGGCAAAAATTTTCTCCCACTCTGTGGGCTCTCTGTTGAGACTCTCGATAGTTTCCTTTGCTGCACAGAAACTCTTCGGTTTAATGCAATCCCATGTATTGATCTTCCTTTGAGTTGCTTGTGCTTTTGGGGTCCTGTTGAGAAAGTTTTTACCTGTGCCTATATGTTGAAGTGTTGGTCCTATGCCCTCTTCAAGTAGCTGCAAAGTCTCTGGTTTGACTTCCAGGTCTTTGATCCACCTTGAGTTGACTCTTGTGCAGGGTGAGAAAGTGGGGTTTATTTCCATTTTCCTGCATATGATTAACCAGTTTTGCCAACACCATTTGTTAAAGAGGCTATCTTTTTTCCAGTGTATATTTTTGGCTTCTTTGTCAAAAATCAATTGACTGTAAGCATGTGGGTCTGTTTCTGAATCTTCTATTCTGCTCCATTGGTCTATGTGTCTGTTTTTGTGCCAATACCATGCTGTTTTTATTACTGTGGCTTTGTACTGGAGTTTGAAGTCAGGTATTGTGATACCTCCTGCGTGGTTCTTGTTGCTAAGAACTACTTTGGCTATCCTGGACTTTTTGTTGTTCCAAATGAATTTAAGGATTGATTTTTCTATGTCTGTGAGGAGTGACCTTGGTAATTTCATGGGTATTGCATTGAATTTGTAGATCACTTTTGGGAGGATGACCATTTTTTATATTTATTCTGCCTATCCAAGAGCATGGAAGATCTTTCCATCTTCTAAGGTCTTCATCAATTTCTTTTTTCAACTTTTTATAGTTTTCCTTATAGAGGTCTTTTACCTCTATGATTAGGTTTATCCCTAAGTACTTTATTTTTGGGGGTGCTATTGTGAGTGGAATTATTTTTTGGATTTCTTTTTCAATGGATTTATGGTTGGCAGGAAAGCTTCCGGGTTTTTTTTTTTTTTTTTTTTTTTTTTGCGGTACTGGGGATTGAACTCAGGGGCATTCTGCCTCCGAGCTATATCCCCAGCCCTATTTTTTATTCTTTATTTTGAAACCAGGTCTCACTAAGTTGCGGAGTGCCTGACTAGGTAGCTGAGGCTGGCCGCAAAACCGGATCCTTGGGTCTCAGCCTCCCGAATGCTGGGATTACAAGCGTGCGCCACCACGCCCAGCAACTTCCGGTTTT
>PVLC010004133.1:9244-88432 GCA_004027655.1 Graphiurus murinus
GGCGCACGCTTGTAATCCCAGCATTCGGGAGGCTGAGACCGGAGGATCCGGGTTCGCGGCCAGCCTCAGCTACCTAGTGAGGCACTCCGCAACTTAGTGAGACTCGGTTTCAAAATAAAGAATAAAAAATAGGGCTGGGGGTGTAGCTCGGAGGTAGAATGCCCCTGAGTTCAATCCCTAGTACCGCCAAAAAAAAAAAGTCTAATGAATTTATTTTGACAGTGCTGGAGAGTGAACCCAGGGCCTCATACATGCTATGCAAGTGCTCTACTGCTAAGCTATGTGGCCCCAGCCCAACCCTATCATAAATATTTTAAAAAGCAATGGAGGATAAATGGATTTGAAGTGTTTAAAGTCCTAGCATTTTTGGAAGGTGGCCAAAATATTAATTTGTGTTAAATTTCTTAAATTTTGACCTAATTTTATCTAAGGTAACCAATTAAAACGTAATAAAAGAGTGTATAACTAAACTTTTATTAAGGAGAAGAAATGGGGTTTAGAAATATTTGCATGTTTCTAGCCGGGTGTGGTGGCGCACGCTTGTAATCCCAGCATTCGAGAGGCTGAGACCGGAGGATCCGGGTTCGCGGCCAGCCTCAGCTACCTAGTGAGGAACTCCGCAACTTAGTGAGACTCGGTTTCAAAATAAAGAATAAAAAATAGGGCTGGGGGTGTAGCTCGGAGGTCGAATGCCCCCGAGTTCAATCCCCAGACCCGCAAAAAAAAAAAAAAAAAAGAAATATTTGCATGTTTCTAATTAAAGCAAGAAAGAAAAATAATTAAGCATCAAAAAAAAGGGACCAAACAGAAAATAAGTAATCTTACAATTAGGAATTTTAAAAGCACAAATTTATCAATAATTATACTTGGTGCTAACAGACTAAATATCGAATCAAGAGACAAACATTGTCAGACTAGAAAAACCTATATGCTGCTTACATGCTCTTAAATAAAACGACATAGAAAGGTTAAACAAGAAAGAAATTTAAAAGATAAATTATGCAAAACCTCAGCAAAAGAAATCTGGTATAGCTCCACCAAGATCACCCAATATAGACTTGAACATAAGCATTATTGGAGATAAAGAGATGTGCTTCGTGATATACACAGGTAAATTCACTAGATGTAATCATTGTAATCATTCATTCATCTAATAACATAACATCAAATTTACAAAGGAAAACCTTAAAGAAAGGGGACAAAGAGAAATATAATGCGGACATAAAGATGAACAATCATACAGGTGAATCATATAGATGAACATGACAGAGAAATCCCCTCCACCCTGAGACCCGTTTTTCTTCCTTGACCGTAATTCCCTACCTTCTCTATATCTGGTGGAATTCCAGGACTTTATAGATGTAGTTGCTCCTCATCAATGTACTTTTTTTTTAGCCTTTCTTGGCTCTTATTAGACTATTACCATTTTCTTTCTGCTCCCTCCCCCCCAACAACTGATCACTGAATATCCCATACAATCTCCAATGCCCAGCTTAAATATTACCTCCTCCATTAAGCTTTCCTAGGGCTCTATATTTGAGAATATGTCATTTCTCCTACCTCCAAATTCATAAATTAATTCACATTTCTTGTCATATTTGACCACAAATTCTAATTATCCTTGCACATGTTAAATTCTCCCTTTATTAAGGCAAGACTTCCATATGCTTCAACTATGCAAGCATTTTACCTAACGAAACAGGGTCCAAACCATAATGGCAGCTAAAAAATTATTAAATAAGTGAATACTGAATTTTCCCAGTTACCTTTTCCCCAAAAGGGACAGCCAACTCTAAAATATGTGTGTGAAAGAGAAAGTAGAAATATGTTTTTGGAGCAAATGAGCCCCGAGCCAAGAAGCTTCCATAACTTCTGTAGTAGGCTGTGTCTTGCAAAATTGGCTCCTTGGAAGTTGAAATTCCACTGATGCATCAAGCTCTGTCCTGCCAAGACCTCGAGGCGCTGGTCATCTGCTCAGGCTGAAGCCGACCTCACTGGCTGGAGCTGACTCCTCTCACTGTCTATTCCCACACCCCAAGAATTAATGAAAATCGTCATACTCCTATTTCCCTTACCCCTGATTTTTTACCTCTTCTTTGCCTGGGTAAATAGTGAGATCAATTGGCTGAGACACTGGAGTTAACGTTAGTGGGGCTTGGCAACTTGGCTTAGCCCAAATAGCTGCTTGACTTCCACCAGGAACACTGATGTCACTTATACAGGGGAAATAATAGCACCACTTATTTCATAGGTTGTGATGAAAATTAAATGAGAAAAATCCACATGGGGCCACCCAATCATGCCCTCCTTGGCCCTCCCATCTCTCACAAGGCCATCGATCTGTTTCCCTTGTTCACAAAAAGCTTTGGCAGGATAAAGGAAGATGAGGAATTTACGCCCCTGGTTTCCCTGGAAAAGACGAGAGGTTTGTCCTGGCCGGTTGGCAGTTCCAGAGCCTTGCAGCCATTCTGAGGATTCCGTGTACACTGGATGAAACTGGATTTCCAATAAATCACTCCATCCCAGGGCATCGCCCAGCCAGCAGCTCTGCCTCTGGTCCAACACTGAGCTGAGTTTGCCATCTAGAGGACAGCAGTGGACAGGCAGCACCCACAGGGCTGCGGGGATGACACTGAGCTCTTGGAAGAGGTGAAGTCTCACAGCCCAGGAGCTGCAGGGACAGGGCACACGCAGCCTCTGCCTTCTCTATGCTTGAAATCCAGGGTCCAGAATGAGATCTGATTTCTGAAAAGAGGAAGAGTGCCCCTCTCACAGTATAGAATGAAGCTGCTCACTGGTAAGTTGCTTGCACAGCCCACAAGTAGAGTGGCCAAGGCGAGGGTTTGCACTCAGGGGTTAGATTCCAATCTTCTGGACACTCCAGCTGCAATGGACATGGGAGGTCCCCACCTCCTCACTTTCCAGCCAAAGGGAGGTAGAGCAAGTTGACCAGGACCAAGCAGCTAGAGAGTGGCAGAGCTAGACCACACAGCCACTCATGCAATGCCTGTGTTCCTTCTAGGACACCAAGGGATTGAGCTCTGCCTCAAGCAATCAGATGCCAGAGCAGAGTGAACAGAAAGGGGTGTGTGCAGAATTTTCTGGACTGTGAGTGTTTCAAGAGCAGGTTTGCAGAAGTTCCCAGATCTTATTGAGGTCCTCGCTTGCCAATGGTGGAATAAATGAGGAACTTTGGCCTCTGGCCTAGATTCACATAGCTCTTCTCACCCTATAAATCTGGTCCATTTGGAAAAAGCCCCTCTGACTTTCATGGGTGTTCCTTCAGTTGCCGGGAAGGTCTGTACATTTGGAATTGTGCTTATAGTCTAAGAATTCCATTGCTTTTGAAGGGGGCAATGTGCTACATTCAAATCAGGATATTTAAACCAGAGAGGAAATCTCTTTTCCAGAAGCAAGAATGTACTCCAAGATACTAAGTATTACACCAACATTGTGTCCTACGTCGTAGATCACTATTGCATTTGTGGCCAGTTTTAGCTCATCCACTAGTTAGTAAGCAAGCATGCATTCTGCGCCTACTGTGTGCTAAATACAGTGCTTACTGTATCATCAGGATACCATGATGAATGAGATACCTGTGGCCACTGCCCGCACGGAGCTTGCATGACATCCAGGCTGTTATCTAGATAATTATGTCAAGGCATGATGAATGCATAAAGTGAAAGGGTGGCTCCTCTGAGCAGACACAAGGAATAATTAACTGCAGAATGAAACCGAACATGTGATAAGCTTTTCTGCCCTCTTTCTATATGCCTACATCATTCTACGTACAATTTTCTTAGAGTCTTGCTCAATGTTATTTGACATTTTTTTTCAATTTGTTTCCTTCATTTTGTTTGATTTTTAACAAAAAACCTACACCTACACGCTCATAAGACTTTCACTTTTTGAGGTCATGGGGAAATTCTTATTTATCTCCAGATCTTCCATATCCGCTAAATAGTAGGTGCTGGTTGAATTTTGTAATTAAGAAATTAAAGAATCACATCTACTCTGTGAGTTTCTCAATCAATTTCAAATATTACTGATAGGATGACATTCATAAAGTCTTTAGTTTCTAATGCATGAGATTCTAGATATAGTTATTGGTGATCAACCAAAAATTTAGAAGTTACATGCTTCCATCATTGCAAGTCATTTGTCATTTATTACACAGCAGTCTTTCAGAAATGATGCTGGAGCAGGAGATGAGACTCTACACAAATGGCTCTAAGGTGCTTGTGGGTTCTAGAAAGGAACATGTCAAGCATTAGCAGAAATAATCAACATAAAGAAAATAGAAATAACTGGACTCATCTTTCCTGAAACTGAAATCTGACTAATTATTGGAAATAGTTGTCCCAAGACTGACTGGGGGACAAGTGGGAGAAATGTCCTAAGACTGTGTTGCAGAGGAAGGGGAACTTGCCAGAGTACATTCGGTTTCTGTACACATATATAGATGAAACTTTGGGCAGTCGTTTGTAGTACTCCCCAACTTGGTTGTAAATGCAGCCAGCTTTATATTTAAAAATAAGTCATGTATCTTCAAGTTGCATGACCCCCCCTTTGACCCACCTTTCACCCCACATTGACCCCCCCTTTGATCTACCTTTGACCCCCTCCCTTTGACCCTAGCCACCCAGAGTTCTAAGATTTTGTTCAAATCACACTTTGACCCTGACAGTACTCCACTACTTTTGAAACATGCCACCCCACCCAGCTCAAAGTCCATTTTTCTAGTCCTAAGTTTTTAACAGGAAATACCAGTATTTGTGAGAAAAAGCTGTGATCTCACAAGTATCTACTATGTGCCCAGCACTGAGCCAGGCACATTCTTCAGAATGATCTCTTTTATTTCATGTAATAACACCGCAGAGCGGGTGTTATTAGCTCTCCTTTAGACAAAAGCATAATGATGTTTGGAGATGCAAAGCCACTTGCCTAAAGGAATCCAATGAATAGCAGAAATAGGATGTCAACCCAGACCCATCTCCTCAAAAACCCTTCTCACTACCTTAACAGTGTTTCTCAGAATGTCATCTACAAATTGTGGCTACCATTTGCTCTGCTCTGTTTATTTTTATGCTTTGTCTTCCATCAATGGCAAGTTTCTCAAATTATGGTAGGTCAGTAAAATTACCTATTTAAAGAGATTAACTTATATTAGATGAGAATTTTAAAGAAAGTTGCTACAGAAGTATAGTACAGTTGGTGTACAGATACATCAAAAACCAGGCCTGTGATACACAACCGACTGACATCTGGGAGACACTGCTTTGCCCATAAGTTCTTCCCCACTTTCTACATCCATCTTGTCTTTATCCTTAGACCAGAGCCCCTTATCTGGGTGTACTCTAGAAGCATCTAAGAATTCTAATGCCCAGCCCCCACATTAATCCAAATAAATAAAAATTTCTGAAATTGAGGTCTAAACATTAGTCCTTTTTCCCAAAGCTTCCTAGGTATTGCTAGTGGCAGTCAGGTTTAAGAAGTGCAGTGGAGCCAGGGAGGTGGTCTAGGGAGGGGGCAAAGGAAAGGGAGGATCAGTGAAGGAATTGATTCCATGGACATTATGCAGCCATGTGAGAATACCAATGTCAATCTCAGTACCCTGTGTGGGGAAGAAGGGGAGTGAGGAGGGAACTGAGGAAAAAAGTGCATGTATGTCACTACCACTAAGAAGTACATTATGATGTGAGACTAAAATGTAAAAATAAAAGCATTTAAAAAATAAAGCCCAAAGAACCTAACATAAATTACAAACAAAACAACAACAACAACAAAATACTATGAGTCTCTTTGGATAAACTCAGGACGTAGCACATTGCCTGGAACAGAGTAGGAAACCAATGATGTTTGTTGAAGAACTATGTTGTCCTGGATTCCACTGAGACTAGGGCCCTGAAATAGGCATTGAGGTCATACTCTGAACCACATGCTCCCAGCACGTTGAGGAGTGCCTAATGTGAGGCTGAGCAAAAGGTGTCTCTACAATCAGTCCACCGTCAATTGGACCAAACCAGCCTTACATCATTCCCAGTTCTTCATTCACATCAGTTTGTTGCCTTTGCTGCTCTTCTGTTTGCCAAAGGCTCTGAGGCAATTTGACCTATCCATAAGTGAACACAGCCAGGATGTGAAGGACCAAGCCTGGACCTGCAGAGGGTCTCGGGGGAGACGACTCCTCTCTGCACCTTCCTCTCCTCAGAGCCCCCGACTAGAAGCCCGAGCAAAGCTGAGAAGGCTTCAGTCTCAGTGAAGAATCAAGTGGAAGAGTGAAAACAGGGTAGATTTGAAGAATACACTGGCCCAAAACTAAATTGCATACCCATCCTCTCACTGACCCTGTGTATTCCAATTTCCTCATCTTAAAATGAAAATTATAATATACATTTTTAGGAATATTAAGAATTAGATCTGCTATATAGAAAGCTCTCCAAGACTGCCTGGAACACAGTAAGTACTCCACAGAGAAGGATACTTAACTCTCCCAAGATTGGAGAAAGGAAGGAAGAAGTAGATATATACTCTAATGATACAGGATCATTAGAGCCCGGTTGATGGCTCACACCTGTAATCCTAGTACCTGGGAGGCTGAGACAGGAGGATCACAGATTTGAGACCAGTCTCAGCAACCTAGTGAGACTCTCAGCAATCCAGCAAGACCCCGTTTCATGAAAAAAAGAAAATAAAAAGAGCTGGGGTTGTAGCTCGGAGGTAGAATGCCCTTGGGTACAATCCCCAGTATCATCAAAATAAATAAATAGGATCATTAGAAATATTAAAGATATATATTTCTTATCCCTCCGCTTTTAAAGTCCCTTAATTTGAGAGAACACAACATTGTTCCTACCCTTGACGAGTTTTATTTATTTTTGGTTCTTTCTATTAAGAAAAATTTACTCAACAAGAAGACTCTTCAAGGCTGAAAAATGCGTGTCACTTTACTGACATAGTTTTAGGAAACATAGGCTTTTACAATAATTCTATCATTATTTTGCATTAGCTGGAAAGTATACAAATGTTGAAAATTAAAGAAACTTGATTTTGTTGGTATTTGAAAAGCAACACATAAGGAAGAGCTACTTTCCAGGGTGAAATCGAGCTTTAAAATATTTCCCAAAGAATAAGTGAAATGTCTTGGATCCTTATTCCACTAAGAACTCTAAACATCTCTAAAAGAGACTCATCACTTCTAAGTCCTTCAAATGCCAGAGTTAAACCTTAAAGACTCATCAGCATACAAGGAAAACCCTCTCTCCTGCTTAAGGAGCAAATACTTGCTAAGTTTCTGCTAGGTGCAATGCACTATTTAAATCTAAAGTATTTTAATATGCATCATGTATTAAAAAGTAACTGCCCTACCTCAAGTATTCCCTCTTAAAATTCTCTTACTTCCACCTTGTAGCACTCTAACTATATCAAGTTATACCATTATTATCGCTACTACTACCACCCAAACTACTGATTGCTAAGTGCTTATAATATAAACTCTGCCAAGTGCTTTATAGGCATCATCTCAAATCCAATTCTCCCATCAACCTTAAGAAGTACATATCCCTAAGACTCAGTTTATAGAGGAAGAGGCCAAAAAGTAGAGAAAAGGAATTTGATCAAGGTCACCTAGCGAGTGAGTGGTTGAGGTTGGACTAGAAGCCATGTTTAGTTCTGCCTAGTCCAAAATCTATCCCTGGTTCGGGTGAACTCAGGACCATCATTATCAGTCAATGCTAAGATAAAGTCAGTCATGGTGATGAAGTGGCAGAGCAAGGACTGACCACAGGATTTACTGAGAGACTTTCCTTTGAACCTTCAGCTCATTGTTTTTGGCCCATTTAAGTATACACAGGTCTTTCCACAAAAGTCCTTGACTTTTTCTATCTCAAATATTGCAAGTTACAGGAAATTATCATTGAAAGGATTCTTAAGAATAATTTAGTCCAATTTCTCCTCATGCTAAAATGAGGGAGACGAGGAATGGAGATTGAAACTGATTTGCTTGCCGGGCGTGGTGGCGCACGCTTGTAATCCCAGCATTCGGGAGGCTGAGTCCGGAGGATCCAGGTTCACGGCCAGCTTCAGCTACCTAGTGAGGCACTCCGCAACCTAGTGAGACCCGGTTTCAAAATAAAGAATAAAAAATAGGGCTGGGGGTATAGCTCGGAGGTAGAATGCCCCTGAGCTCAATCCCCAGTACCGCAAAAAATAAATAAATAAATAAATAAATAAATGAAACTGATTTGCTTAAGGTCATATAGCAAGTCATCAATACAGCTGCACCAATGCGCTGGACAACTCACTCTCCTTTTAGCATTTTTCCTAAGATATTTCCTTCTGTATAAACAATGGTATTTCCATCTTACATGTGATACTAAAGTCATCTCAGCTGGACTGGCTATAATAAATTATGTGAAATAAGACATTAAAAATCAATGACTATATAATTTTCCCAGGATAAACTCAAATGGAGGAAGGAGAGGAGGGTAAAAGACATTTCTGACTAAGGGAACATCAAGAATCAAAAGAGCCATAAAGAGATCCAGTTCAGTGCATTTAAAAAGGAAACCCATATAGTATCTTAGACAGTCACAACAAGGGGAGGTGAGGAAGAGAATAAATTATTCTGCCCCTCAATCCCTTCTCAGGCACTGGAAAGAAAATGATGACCATGACATAGTCCAGTCTTTAGGGAAACTATAATCCAATGACTTAAACCAAGAAGGAAATATATGCTTGCAATATTATAAGTGCTATGATAGGCCTAAGTCCAAGGTGCTAAAAAAGCACAGAGGAAAAGCTTTATAATTCAGGCTACAGGAGTTGTGGGTGGGTGGGGAGGGAGAGTTCTTGGAAGAACTGGCAGCTAAGCAGGGTCCTGAACCTTGAGTAAAGCTGGATAAACCAAGACAAAAGTATTCAAGACAAAAGAAGAGTCACATTAAAGACATAGTACTTGGAGAGAATGTGACTTGTCTTGGGCACAACCTAGCATCTAATTTGACAGATCAAAGAGTAAAGAGATGATCTGGGCATAGTAGTGCACTTTTAGTATTTGGAAAGCTGAAACGGGAAGATTACAGGTTCTGGGCCAACCTCAGCAACTTAGTGGAATCCTGAGGAATTTATCAAGACGCTGTTTTAAAATAAAAAGAGCTGTGCATGTAGCTCAGAGATAGAACAACCCTGGGTTCAATCTTCTATGAGAGGTGGGGGCGGAGGGAGAGAGAGATAACAATATAAAGTCAGGCTGTAGTAAAAGGCAAAGACAAGGTTGTGCTAGTCCTTATAAGTTGGGCTTATTATTTGGGTCATATCCTAAGGGCAAAGTGAATCATTGAGAATGTTTATGCAACTGAATGACATGTTGAAATGCACCCTTTGAATAGATCGCTGTGACTGCTGACTGGAATGGAAAAGGGCAAAACTGTATGCAGGAAGACTAGTCAGCTGGCCATGGCACCATTCTAGAAGACATGATGACAAGGACCTGAGCTATAAGCTTGGGAGAAGCAGGAAGTAGAAGCACCAAGTGGAATCAGCATGTCCTGGGGATTGATTGAGAAGGAGGAAGTCAAGAATAACTCCCAACTTTCCAACATAGACAATTGGTGGCATACTGGGGTGTTCAACAAGATAAGACCTTCCCAGTATAAAATGCAGGCCCCTGAAAATGTAAAGGCCTGAAGTTCAGAAGGGTGTTTTTGTTGATGTTATTTGAATAATATCTAATAGGAAAATAATGTTTCTTGAGATGACCACTGCATGAGATAGCTGAGCTTAACTGACCTCCATTGAATAACTAGGGTGGTTCTTGCATTAGTCATTTTAGAGAATGAAGGGACTATATCTTGCTAAGTTTATATGGTGTCATAGAATTTGGCTTCCAAGACCTAAATACAAATCCATGTGCTAGATTCAAACACTGTAAATCTTTTTTTCTTCTTTTTTGTAATACTAAACATTGAACCCAAGAGCATTCTACCTCTGAGCTACACACTCAGCCTTTCTTATTTTTAATTGTAATAGGGTCTCTCTAGGTTGCTGAGAGTCTCATTATGTTGCTGAGTCTGTCCTTGAACCAGTAATCCTCCTGCCTCAGCCTCCCAAGTACTAGGATTACAGTACAGCCACCACACCTAACTGAAACACTGTTAGTATTGACTAGAAGAGAAAAAAAGTAGAATATTCATAGTATTTCAGCAGGAACCATTAGTTGTCTTAGATACCTTACACAAATTTCAATCCTAAGGAGTGAATCATGAATTAATAGACACCGAGACCAATGTCAAGTCAGTTTAAATTTCATGTGGAGCGTGTCTGGCTACAAGAGTTCTGGGTTTTGCCAAACCTCATAGAATGTATTGGAGCCATTTTACAGACCTCTGCATTCCTATAGGTCTCCCCACCCTAAGGTCTGTCCCCTCTAATGCTGTGTTTCTCTGGGGATGATAGCTCTTGGGGCCTTGGGTTTGACTCAATTCCTGCCAGGACTTGGAGACATTTTAAACAAGTTGAAATTCATGTGTTATCTTCAATTAAAGGCTTTGTAAAGCAAAGGAACACCAGCTCAGCCCCCAAATATTTGGATCTGGGGAAGCTTCTTCAGCCTCCCTGACAGGCCAAGTGTGATGTGGTGAGCCTGGCTCCTGTCAAAAGCAATGAGGGAGGCTGAAATGGACATTGGAAAAAAGTTGGGCTTGGCACCGACCTAAGCCACTGAATATTCAGATGCATAGCGTGCAAAGTGTGGTTCAAACATCATGGTTTGGGAAGCAGTGAGAATTCTGGGCAGCATTTGGGTAAATATGAGAAACAGTTGAAAAGATAAATCTCAAAGCAAAAATGCATAATGGGTGAAATATGAGTGGTCAGACAGAGGATAGGACACAAGTCCTTCGTAGATTCAATATTGACTTGCTTGCTTACCAAATTTATCCATTCAGTGAGTATTACCCAGCCTGAACTCTATATGTATTTGGAAGTACTATGGGGGCCACAAAAGACTTCAGTGTAATGAGATATTAGGCGAAGAGAGTATACCAAAGATCCTAATAGTTGTGGAAAGTCACAAGTTCCCTGGAAATAGTTATTTCCAAGGTCATTTGGTTGGTAAGGAGTATAAGGCTTGGGAGTTCCAATATATCTGACTTTAGTTTTGGCTCTGCTATTTACACTATATGTAACTTTGGATATTATTATAAAGACTGGCATGCATTGCCGTGCACATCGAAGATATTTAGTAGATACTAGATAGATGAATGAATGAGTAAGTGCTTACTACAGGGTACACAATGTGCTTAGTGTACACATATTTGCTCCTGAACTACAAATATCCCATGAGGTTGGTACTACTATTGTTCCTATTTTATGAAAAAGAAAACTGTGGTGGATGTAGATAGTTTGCATTATTTGTGCAGGGACATATAGCTAGTCAGTAGGGAAGTCAAAACTCAAATCCAGTCTATCCCATTCCAAAAACAGCATCTCAAACATCTTAGAATAAATTATTTGTATATACGAAAAGGACAGAAAAAATGATGGCAACAGAAAATCAGGAGGAGAAACATTTGATAGGATAGAGGAAACCCAATAGGAGAAGCCAAGTACCTAGGTGTGGTGGCGCAAAACTGTAATCCCAGTACTTGGAAGGCTGAAACAGGGGGATTGCAAGTTCAAAGCCAACCTCAGAAATTTAGTGAGGCTCTCAGCAACTTAGGGAGGCTCTGTTTTAAAATAAAAATAAAATAGGGCTGGAGGTGTAGCTCAGAAGTAGAATGCCTCAGCACCACAAGATAGATTACAGATGATAGATAGATAGATAGATAGATAGATAGATAGATAGATAGAGGAAGCCAAGAGGCAGAACATAAAGACTTCCATGTTGGAGTGAGACAGAAGAGGAGACTCTGCACAGAGCATGAGGCAGGACCTGCACAGGAAGCAACAGGCATTCCTCAAGGCAAGGAAAGAGAGACACCCAGGCATTCATGAGTTAGTTTGCAATTACCAATTGCCATGATGTCCTGCCTAACAAGAGGAAAGAGATAACCATATGACTGCTAACAAAACTACTGGATGAGCATGCTATCTTTCTAGGATAAACAGCTCCCATACTGAGGAATTAGAGTTTGCCAAGAACCTCCTAGTAACACAGGGGTTGGTAAACTATGACCAGTAGACCATTTCTAACTCAATGCTGGTTTTGTAAATAAAGTTTTATTAAAATACAGCTGTGTTCAATCAAATATACACCATCCATGGCTGTTTACTTACTACCAAAACAGGGTTGAGTATAAGTGATACAGATTACACAGCCTATACAGGCTAAAATATTGACTATCTGTACACACCCTTTTAGATGTTTGCCAAACCATGTGGCACAGTGAAATGATTTGACAAATATGGGAATAGCCAACCAGTGTCTGGCACATCAGAAATAAATGGAAAACTGATTTACCTGAACAAGCCTACCAGCCTCTACCCACCTGAACTAATCCACACAAAGTATCCAGTCACACGGACTCTCAAAGTTGATTTTATGGTGCAGAGAGAGGAGATTCTTGGTGCCCAGTAGAACAATGAGCCAGGGTCTGACCACAAAGCTTCTACACCATCACCACCTTGAATCTTCCCATAGCACAAGAAAGCAGGCACCATGCTCCCGTTTTACCAAAGCACTAGAGGCAGAATTTGAACCATGCCTGTCTAGATTCTATCATAATATAAGTCCCACCAAGTCCTATTGAAAGAATTAAAAGACTTTCTGGCCCACACAATACTTTCCTTTCTTCTTCTGGCTGAGGGTCATGATCTGCCAGGGAAAGGGACATTTGAGGACATTTGAGAAGTGTGGATATGCTATTGAAATAGCATAGGTAATAAGCTTAGAACTGTGGATCACAGATAAGCATGGGGAACAATGGGTTCCTGGAGGGGAGAGGTCAACATCCCATCAACGACAAGGACCACTTCTCCATGACAGCCAGACAGCAGGCTGAAGAAGAAAGTTGCAGAGAAAGGGAGAAAAGAGATTCAGCACAACTGAAAACTGGAGAAAGGATCGGAAATGTGAAAGACTGCAAGGAGACAGAGGAATAAGAAACAAATCCAGAAGCATCTCCAAGAGGAAAGAAGAAGGCCTCCAGATATCCCCACCCAACCAAAGTGCTGGCTAGAAATATAGAATTAAATGAAACCCAACAGTCTGTTAGGTGTTCTACTGCAATAGGAGGTGAGGACAGAAAAAAGAAAGCATGATAAGACATTGCCCTGGTTAAGAGCAGTGACTCTGAGTCAAACTTGCATTCAAAGCTCACCTACCATTTCCAGCTGGGTGATTTGGGCAAGTGCCTTTACCTCTCTGAGCCTCAGTTGTCAAAAAAGGTTAGTAATTGCCCCTCACTGGGTCACTGCAATGATTAATTTATAAGTGTGAAATGTTCAGCACATGATAAAATGCTCCATAAGTATCAAATATACTGTATTATCATTAAGAACATTACAAAAGAGATATCTTCTGGAAAAAGATGGGTTTTTTTTCTTTATTTTTTGTTTCTTGGTTTCAGTTTATTCTTGTGGTACTAGGGGTTAAATCTAGGTATACTCTACCACTGAGCTATACCCCCAACCCTTTTTACTTTTTATTTTGAAACAAGTTCTTGCTAAGTGGCTGAGGCTGGACTTGAGCCCTCAATCCTCCTGCCTTAGCCTCTCCAATAATGGGATTACAGGTGCACATCACCGGGCCTGGTGGGAAGATGAGGTCTTAACTGATTGTGGAGGGGGTAAACACTCTCCAGGGTAGGCAGAGTATAGAGTAACAGTGCAAGGAGCTAGAGCTGAGGATGAAAACAGACTGGTCTCTTTTGCCTCTGGTGTTGTGGAACCCCATTCATTCTCCATTCTGTCCCTAAGCAAAAGCTCAACTCTGCTACTGCCTCTGCTTAAAACCCCTATGAATGACTTTATTTGGACTCAGTAACATTCAAACTACTTAGCATACAGCATACAATTCATGTGTTCATTCGCTGTGTATTTACTTACCACCTATTATGTGGCAGGAACTGTTCTTCTAAGGAATAATTCATGGGCCTTGACCATGAAAAGTTCACAGACTGGTGGAGAGAAAGAAAAGGTCAGTGAATTTCAGCACATGGTAATCAGAGCTATGACAGGAGTGTGCCTACAACACTACAGGGGAGAAAAGAGACTCAGGTCCTTTTGCTGGGCAGGCCCAGAAAAGGCTTATGAGAGAGGTAAGGCTTGGTTAAGTTTTGAAAGCTAAACAGAAAAAAGATCTAGAAGAAAAAACAGACAACAGCATACTGAAAAGAATAGAAGGGGGGAAAATTGAAATTTCAGTGGTGCCCTCATTAGCTAGATATTACTGAAACTTAGAGAATCCTGGGGCTGCAGGAGATGAGGGGAACCAGGAGGCAGAGACTGGATCAGCAATCTTGGATGCCATGCTAAAGAGCTTGCACTTTATCTTGTGACTAGCAGGACCATAGAAAGGTCATGGTCACTGCTGCCCATGATGGTCTGGACAGGGGCCCGAAGAGACAGAGACAGAGACCATCAAGGGTGCTCCTGCAATACTCCACATTTTCCAACATGAATGAATATACAGATGAATGAATGATCATATAGATGAGCAGTTCTGATAACTTCTGCTAGGGTCTTGCATGAGAAAGGGAAGTGGCTTTCATATCCTTTTCAACTGCTATCCCCACCCCCACCCCTGGCATTCATGAATGGTTTCTCTCTTGCACGCATGTGTGTCTCTTCCTCAAATACTGGGATCTCAGAGCTGCAGCCTGAGTGTCTTCTTTTGTGCTGGTAATATTTAAATAGCTCGCTGTGTGAGGCAAGTGCCCAAACCAATTAAGTCAGAATCCCCAAGAGTCCCAGGCAGAGAATGGAAATCAACCAAGTATAGTTTGGACCAAAATAGTCATCAACTGGAGCTATTCTAAGATTACTCTGACCACAGAAAAGTAAAATTGAGGGTGCTGTGGATTCTCTCAGATACATCACACTAATTCAGAAGCCAAAGTTTGTTCTTCTTTGATTCACTGATCAATTGGCATTAACACACCAAATTATGTGCATGTCATTCAGATGAGAGTAGGGGCAAAGATACAAAGACATAATGCCCACCTTCAAGAGCTCCCCGCTTAGCTGAGCTGGGCAGGAAGCCAATTAAACATGCTGCATTTTAATAGGTGCTGAGACTTGAAAAGGAAGGGAGTATTTTATTCTACCTGAGAATACAGAAAGGCTTGACATAGGAGGTAATAGTCGAACAGGATCTAGAAGGCTGTGCAAAACTATAAAGTAAGGGAAACAGCTCATGCACGAGCACAGAGGTGTGAAACTAAGGAAGATCTTGGAGAATCTGAAAAAGAACATGGATGAGTTGGAATGCTTTTCCTAGTCCTGCCAAGTGTGAACTCTTAAAGCTGAGGTCCTATGGAGGGAAATACACCAAGTCATATGTGCATGTATTTACATATCACTTTGAATGATATTTAATTAGAAAGCACCAATAAAAGAAAATTTTAAAAAAGCTGAGACCCCTAAAGATCTCTTTGTCTAGTCTCTTGTACTCAGGGCAAAGGCTTCAAAAAGGTAGTTCTCTGCTCTTAGCAGCAGAAAGGCCAGGAGACACACATCGTCTTCTGACAGAAGAGAATTACAGTTAATCAGCACATCAGAAAACCTCCGACTCAACTGTTGTTAAAAAAGAAAGCAATGAGACATGGTCCAGCTATCGGGAACTTCCTAAAAATATGTGTCTGAGATTATGCGTTTGGTCAGTTGCATGATAAACTACAGAGAAAGTTGAATTCCTTTCCTAGATCTGGCACTTAAGATAGCTGCACGACTTTAGAAAAGTTAGGACACTCCCTGAGCCTCAATTTCTTGATCTGCAAAAGGGATGAGTATGTGAGTGATAACTCCCACTCCTTGAGATTATTGCAGGAATTAAATATGACATGTATAAGAAGATCAAGCAAGGAGCCTGACACCCAGCAGGTAATGAATAAATGTGTGTCCCTTACCATCCTCTCCTCCCTTTAAGTCCTGAATTGATTTCATTGCACACAATCTTATATATAATGGAATGCACACATCTTACACACAATGGAAGTGTATGTTGGTTTAAATACCTAGCAACCTCCACATACACCGTTGGGTCTACTAAAAATTGGTAGCAGACTGACAATCACAGTGCTTACGATGTGCCAAATACTTTGCCTATGTTTCCTCTTTTAACTTTCACAACAGCTCAAGGAGGCAGCTAGAAGTTATGCATCCCCATTTTACAGCAGAGTTCTACAGCTCAGAGAGGCAGAGTGATGTCCACATAATAGTTAGCCCGGTGGAGCGTCTCCACCATGACGCTCAGACCCTCCAAAAGCAGCCAGTTCCAGAGATGAGGCTGAGAAGGTCACAGACTCCCCAGCACACTGGACCTAAATGGAATTAAAAATCTGACCCTTGTCCCATGGTGGATTTGCCTTGTACCTTGCTCAGATGTGTCGGCCTCTAGCTCCCAAACTTCAGAGGCAATGTCCATGGCACTCGCTCTGTTCAAAGTAGCATTTCTGGAACTTTGTTATTAATGATAAATCACGAGCATAATTCTCATGATATAGAAACAGAAATTGTGAGAATGCAACCTATGCAATAATCAATAAGCTTTTCTTAATTTTCTACATCAGTAAGAAAATAGAAAATCAACTGAACAAGATTTGGGACAGTTAAAAGTGAGTGAAATGTTCTGTTTCTCAATATTTTGGGGCCACTTTGGGGAGGTTTTGTGCCTTTTTTTAAACTTCCAGATTTCAGACTTTCTGTTCAGCTTTTCAACTTCCCAAGAGTACAGTTTTTTTTTTTGTTTTTTTTTTTTTTTAGTGAAAAATAGAATCTCAGCCCTCCTGTATCACTTTCTAGAAGGTGTCTCTTGCAGAAACAAGTTTGGGCCAATAAAAGGTCTCACAGGCTTGCTTTAGCTCTTCCCTTCTGGATCATTCTCTTTCTTTTACTTTTTTTTTCTAGTAAGTGAGTAGTCTTCGGATGACCAGTGTTGTGTATCTTTGGGAAAAATTCACGCCAGATTGGTCAAATTGCAACGGCAGCTATCATTAGCTTGCAATGGTTTCTAAGTGACTTCCCAACAAAGAAACCACACATTCAAAATCATGTAGGCCTCCTCTAATTTTAACATTGGAAATATCCATTTGAACGTTTTTAGATGAAAAATGTACACAATCACAAAAGAGCACCGTATCACCTCAAATCCAAAACAGAATCCAGACTATGCAGTGCCTAATGCCCACTGAGTACTTCCTTTCTTCTTGGCACACACAGGAGCAAACACTGGGTGTCTGCAAGGCAGACTGTTCATGGCGGTCTGTCTTCTAGAAACATCTGGCAACTTTGAACCTCCCAAGCAAAAGGACTGTCATGTGTCATTCACCAGACAGCCAGAAAAGTGCTCTCTGCCTGTTTTGTCACCGACTGCTCAAGGTTGTGTAAATCTCCACACTGAGTCAATGATTCTTTAACTGCCATTCAAAAACATTTCCAACATGCACTAGCATGCATTGCTTTATCTTTTTGAACAAAGGTTGCTGAATACTGTCCTTTCTAGAAAATGCTGAAAATCATCATTCCTTTTGATTCAGACATGTCTGAGGGCTTACTGCGTGCCAAGCGCTGGGAGCACAGAGGTGAAAGACATTGTCCTTTATTGTAGAGGTTTGCGGCACTTTCTAAGATAGTGCTTCCTAACTGATGTGCCAGGGCACAGGGAACAGCTGGACCAAGATGTTGATCTACTTAGTACTCAAGGAGCCTGCACAGGGCTGAGCTGGCCAGAGTCAAAGGAGAGTCAGCAGGGCAGTGGGGAACCTCCTCTGTTCATCCCAGCATGCTGAACAAGCATCATCATCTGCCCAACCATGAAAAAAGTTGGGAAGAACTTTCCTAAGATTATTGACATGCCTGGGATTATTTGTCCCAACTTTAGTAACCCAATTTTCATAAAATCTTATGTCTATTCTGTCGTTTGTTGTTATTATTATTGTTGTTGTTATAAAGAGGATCAAAACCAGGGCCATTGTAGCTCTGAGCTCTATCCTCAGCCCTATTTTATTTTTATTTTGAAGCAAAGTCTTGCTAAGTTGCTAAGGTTGGCCTCAAACCTGCAATCCTCCTGTCTCAGCCTCCTAAGTACTGAGTTTGCAGCCATTGTACCCTGCTTTATGTCTATTTCTTATAGTTACTCTTTTTTGTTTCCTTCCAGTTAATTGTCACATCTTGTTATTTTGAGTATTCTTCCCTTCTTGGTGACTTTTCTTAGCCTTCTTTTATCATCCTCCCCCAAGAAAAAAGGCAGTTAAGCAAAAAAAGAAAGAAAGAAAATCCTATTTCATCCAGTAGACATTTCGTAAGTACCTACTACATGTAAGGCGCTCCAGGCTCTTGCAAAGGAAGAGGGAAAGCATAGCTACAGAGATGGTAGAGTGCTACATTCTTCAGTGGGTTCACAACCTGAAACTGTAAATACAGTGAGGCTCACTAAGCCCTATAAGGCTAATAACTAGGCCCCTGATCTTTGAGCCTTTGTGCTTCATGGATTTTAAAGCAGAGCCCAGTGAGGAGGTTCCAAAATTTGAGCTAAGCCACAAGCCTTATTTTTGCGCACATTAAGCAAACTGCATCATTAGAAAACACACAAACTCCAAAGCAGGCCTGTTAATCCTAACTCTACCAGTTACTAATTGTAAGATGAAATACTTCAGGTTGCTTAATCTCTCAGTCTCAGATTCTTCTCTTGGAAAATAAGATCTATTTTAGGGTTATTGCAAAAATTAGAGATGATGCATACAATACAATCTTGACTTCAAGTTGGTGTTTGATAGATGGCAACTTCACACACACACACACACACACACACACACACACACAATCTACATCTTATATTTGAATATTGACCTATTGATGAAAGGGAAGCTTTCCAAGAGCCTAGATTTCAATACAATCACTAAAATGCATACCGAGTGTAGAGAATCTCGTCACCTCTACTTTCCCTGAACCAACTCCAGCCTTGTTTCTGCAATGCTTCTAGAAATGCCACGCCTTTGTTTGTCTGCCTTGATATAATGAAATAGGTGCATCTTGCTTTGTTGTGCAAATGCTAAAATCATTGTTCTGAACATCAGTTCCCTCTCAAGGCTTTATATACAGTCTGCCTTCCTGGTTTTCTAGGATAGTAAAGACATGATTGAACACAATTTCAAGGTAAGCATGGAAGCTTGTACAAAGTCAGCTCTGGCTGGCTTCCTTTCTTTTATCACATCTTGAGATAAGCCTGTTTGCTACCAATAGTCATTGACTCCTAAAAGTAGAATCACAAGGGCTGTGTGATGTGGATAGGAACATATTCCAATCCTGACTGTTCCACTGTGGCCCTAGCAACTCTACCTAGCCTTTTGGAACTCTATTTTTTTTAATCTATAAACGAAGATGATGCTACTTCTTACCTCATAAGGTGGTTGTGCAAGTTCAGTGAGAAAATGCCTATAACAAGCTCAGCACTATGCCTGGCATGTAATTGATACTCAATTGGTGTTGGCTTCCTGGCCCATCCTTCCCAACTGTGGTAACCTTAGTCCAATAATCTAACCTTTCTGAATCTCAATATCTTCATCAGTGCAATAGGAGTGATCACATCCCCTTTGCAGGTCTTGGTAAATAATTAACGAGACAGTGAATGGAAAGTATCTAATACAGGGTCTGTCGCATGGGATGTTCTCAAACACTGCTAATTTCCCTTCGCTCTACAGAACCGAGTTTACACATTCTGGTTCATCAGAAATTCTAATCACCATGGAGTATGTGGCTCTCTCTCTCTCTCTCTCTCTCTCTCTCTCACACACACACACACACACACACACACACACACACACACGAATTTCATTTCCCAAAAAGCTACTGGATATTTAAGAAACCATAAGAAAAGCCCTTTGTAACATAAATGCCCCCTGGAACTATTTCCCACGTCAGAAGGTTTGAGGCCCACTTGGCTATGCTCATTTCACAGGGCTGAACATCCAGGCCAGAGTTGAGGATCTGCAGAATGCTAAGCAGTTGGAGTCACCCACTGAGAAGGAGGTGGTGCAGCCCTGAGTCATGTGGGAGATGCAAGAATTCTGACCAGCAGAAATAGCAGCGGCAGATAATGCCCCAAGGCTTGCTCTACAGTGGAGCTCATTATCATTCATGTGAATGAAATGGGAAAGTGCTGTCATCTCTTCCTGTGGGTAAATGCGTTTGCATTGATGAGAAAATAAGAAGACTTTTGTTTGCCAACGCACTGCCCTTTGCCAGCCTGCTCCGGCCAGCCCTGTGAAGTTGTGCTTCACTTCGTGTCTCAATGGAGCAGATCTCCCCCAATGAGAGGAAAGGTTACTTCCTCCATCATAACTCCCCTGACCACTACCTCTGCCAGATCCTGTCATGCGGGGCAGCCAGCAGAAAAACCACTTCTCGCTCTCACCAGCTTCTGAATCCTGAGTCCAGTGGCGTTATCTGGCTTTGCGGTGGAGCCCCTGCCTCTGGCTACGATTCATGCATGGGGTTGGTGTGGGAAGACTTTCTACTCAAGGTCATGAAGCAGCCCTGCTGGAGGTGGTGTCTGAGTGGCATAATCTCAAGGGTCTGTCTGGCAAACACTCTTTTTTTCAGACAACAAGAGGAAAGGCACGATTATAGCTGTCCTTAATTACAGCCCTGCTCTCAGCTTACTATCTGGTCACCTCAATTGAATTTGGACCCCCATTTCAAACAACCTCATCCAAATGAGACGATTGATGTCCTCAGGGGTCAGTGATCTATCTGCCTGGAGTCACCCAGCGAAGGAATGTTGGAACCATAACTACATCCAAGAAGAGATCCAGCCTTGTCTGAAAATAGAAGTCTGAAAACGCAGATGAACTGAAATAGACAGGGTGCCAAGCACATAGCATGGCTTAGAGGAGGCGTTCACAAATGATTTCCTTTCCTGCCATAGGAAAGGGAAACATTCTGGCTAATTGGGGACTTTACCACACTGTGGGCCCTTTCATCAGCTAAAATCGTTATCCGCACCGAAGATGATGACAGCAATAATAATACCGAGACTCTTTATTGAGCTGTCATTATCCAACCAGAAATTATTCACCAATCTTTAAATACATTGTAATCCCAATTGACCAAAGAGGAAGATAAATATCAAAAAGACCCATTGCCCCACCCAGGCTGACAACCAGAAACACAATGAATGAGTCTCCCTCAGGCTGGGGGCAGATCCCTCGTGTTAAGGGTAGGGTGACCATGTAATGAATCAGGAAGCCAGGATGGATCTCAGAATGAAAGAGAGTACTGTGGATAATTACTCTGGTATCACATAAACACGTCATAATCATCTTGTGCCAACCAGGACATAAGGTTACTGTAGTTTGGCAACCCAAGCCCCAAGTCCTGAGAAGTCAATGCATTGTTTGTCAAGCAGTGAGAATGGGTAAAGAGAGAGGCTACATCTGTGGTGTGATCCTTTAAGTACCTTGCAGGGAGGCTGTGGCACCTGTGCTCAAGGGGACACTGAGATTTAAATGCCCCCCACCCACAGCGATGCTTATCCACTTGCTCACCTGTACTGCAGCAAATACCCTTCCCACCGTGGGGGTCTTTCCTTCCTGAAAAGGAAGATCTTCTCAACTCCTGAAATTTTTTACCTCTGGTTAATTCCTATTTACCATCAAGTATCTAATTAACACATCACTATTTTTTCAGAGAAGGCATTTACCTGATTGTCTCTGCACATGTTCCAGTCTAGTCTATCCATGTACCTCTTAATGTATCTTTCGTGCACATGTAAAATAAGTCACAGAAGTATTTCTTTGATCCGGGCGTGGTGGCGCACGCCTGTAATCCCAGCATTCGGGAGGCTGAGATCGGAGAATTCAGGTTCGCGGCCAGCCTCAGCTACCTAGTGAGGCCCTCTGCAACTTAGTGAGACCCAGTTTCAAAATAAATAATAAAAAATAGGGCTGGGGGTATAGCTTGGAGGTAGAATGCCCCTGAGTTCAATCCCCAGTACCACAAAAAAAAAAAAAAAGAATTATTTCTTTGAATAGCTTTTTTTTTTTACTTTATCTTTCTCTAGGATATGTTTCATGAAAAAAAGTAAAAGCAAGGACTCTATTTCTTTTGCACATTGCTATATCCCCAGAATACCTGGATACCTGGTGTAGTGCCTGTTAAAGAGACTCCTTAATAGAAAAAAAAATGATCCATTGAAAATGAAAAGTTGCATTTAATAAACATCTATTAGGTTCCAATGAATCTTCAAACTAACTCTGGGAAATTAATATAATTTTCAAATTACAGAGAAGAAATCAGAGACTCTTCCAAGCATTTGGCCCAGTGCATATAGCTCAATGGCCACACTCTTTGCGCTCCCATGAGCCACCTCCCAAAGATACAGTCCACAGAAGACCAGCTAGATCTTTTCACTAGCCCAGTGGGCTTTACTGCAACTGACAGGGGTTGGCCAAGTGTAGTGTCAGTCAGCCCTCTCAGTGTTTAAGGTCATGAACAATTTCCCCCACAGACTTAGAGGGATTGACTTACAGGTATGACAAAAAAACATTGACATAGAACCCCACACTAGCAACAGATAGGCCCACCACGGAGTCCCAGATCCTCCAAGTGCCCCTTGGATTTGGGGCAAGTCATGGAACTTCTATGAATTTCAGGTCCCTCTGCTGTAAAATGAGAACTATGCCAATTTACTTTGGAGGCATTTTAGAGATGAAGATTTGAGCAAATGTATGTCAAGTACATAGGGTCTGGTTCATGAAACATGTCAAGCAAAAGGTAGGCATTTTCATAGCTGTTGACATTGTCACCAATACCCATTAGTTCACCTGACATCGTAAGTAAATTTATAATGGGGGAAATATGTGTCCAGTCACCAGGCTAATTGACGCAGCTCCCCAGAGGCTCACTCTCACCTTTGTGGAAATTCCTAAGGTACCAAATTAGTAATAAAAAAGTAGCTTGGTGCAGAATTAATCCCAACAATAAATGGACTTTGTAGTTCTAGTGGTATGTGTCTCAGGCTGAGGAATTCATTCGCCCTCACCACAATGAAATCCACTTCTGTAGGACCAATGGAATGTCTTTACCTGCTCTATAATCTCCTGGAGGAGGTTATAGAAATCTTGCTTATTTCTGAAGACTTCACTCTCTTTTTTTTTTTTTGGTGTGGATGTGCCTTTCCTCTTGCTGTGCTAAATACATAAGATATAATTTCTCTTCTTAACCTTGCAGTAATTGTGTGAGGCCGATACCAATATTGTCCCCATTTTTCAAATGAGGAAACTGAGGCTCAGAGCAGTTAATTAATTGAGGCTGACGATCACATAACTACTAACTGCTCAGTTGGGATTCAATCTCAGGTCTGCCTAACTCTAATTCCCAGGCTCTTAACCTCTGTAGTAAAATAGTTAAGTCTACATTGTGTGTGTGTATGTCACTAGCACTATGAGCTACATTATGATGTGAGACTACAATGCACCAATAAAGTATATATAAAAAATAAATAAATAATGAAATTGCAAGAAAATAAAATAGTAAAGTTGCACTTTTTCATAATTATGGCCCCATTCTGGCCAGAAGGTCTGATCATTTTCCATTTCCACAGTGCTAAAGTCTTCCCTTTTCATGACTTCCTTCATAGACAAGAGAAGATCGTGCAGAGAGATGCCATCACTTGCCTGAAGGACCCAAGCCCAGGAAAACTCTGACTAGATGCTATAATGCAGCTCTTTTAGTCAACAGACATTGGGACCCCAGAGGCCCCATTGTGGAAATCTTGATCCCTTTCCCAATAGCTGTTCCTAGCAATATAGATTGGGAGTAGTGAATATTCAAGAGGAAAGTCATTCCCTGACTTCACATCTCAATCTGAGAAGCATCTAACTCTGATTGACTTAAATTGCAATCCTTGAGTGAAGAAGTGACCATGATTTCATAGCAAGCCAAGGGGAAAAAAAAGAAAAAAAAACTCATTTCCTGCTCATCTGTCACACAGGGCTCTGGTCACTTCCACCGAATTTCCTCTTGCTTTCTTTGTATGAATCTTTTTTCCACTGGTTAATTTCTTCCCAGGTGTGTTCCTGTTAGGAGGTGTGGGCAGAATCTTACAACCTGCCCCTGGGACTGACAGGCCGGAAGAGTCTTCCCAGTGGGTGCCTCTCGGAGGAAGGAAGAACAGATGTGTGACCTGAGATGAACTGGGTTTGGCCCCTGCTGCTGGCAGTACCTATCAGCTGCTGTGGCCCAATGAGCAGATGTTTAGGAAGGCTCTCAACCACTAAATATTAGTGGACCGGTCATCTTAGAAGACATTTTATCAGTCATCACCCAGAGGAAGTAGCCAAGGCCCCCCCAAGTTGCCCCAGAAACTAAAAACAATGATCCATGAGCCATGCCCGATGCTTCCAAAATCTAAATATTTTTCTTATTTCCCTGGGTTCATTTTTTATCTTGCAAGTGTTTCTCTAATTACTAGATGTTACTTTCCTGATTATATTTGTTTATAATTATTAATCAAAATAAAATTATATTTTTACTCCTAATAAGACATGATAAGCTAATTAAGATGTCAAGTTTAATAATAATAATGAGAGGAGAAAATGAAAATGGAACGCTTGTAGCAGATTATCTACAAATCCATTCTCTTGTAGAATTGGGTTTTTTTGGGGTTTTTTTTCGTTTGTTTGTTTGTTTGTTTTGCAGTACTGGGGATGTAACCCAGGGGCATTATACCTCCAAGCTACACCCTCAGCCCTATTTTTTATTCTTTATTTTGAAACAGGGTCTCACTAAGTGCGGAGAGCCTCATTAAGTAGCTAAGGCTGACCTCGAAGCCAGATCCTCCAGTCTCAGCCTCCCAAATGCTGGGATTACAAGCATGGGCCACCATGCCCGGCTCATACAAATCCATTCTCTAATCCAAGTTAGATGGTGAAGTTCACTGTATAAAACTACAGTGGGTTCTCACAGCATGTTGAATAAAATCCCGGTTCCTCACTCCAGTTGAAATGGCCTAATATAACCTGCCCCCATCAGCCCATTTGGTCATTCCCCTGCCACTCACCTCTTTATTGCCTGCAGTTGGTTTCTTGAATGTGACAGCTGATTGCTGCCTAGTGCCTTTTCACAGCTATCCCCTCTGCCTGGAGCACTCTGCCTCTCCTCTGCAGTGGGCATGTCCTTTTCCCCTTAAGTCTCAGCTCAGATGCCACCTGCTCAACAAGGCCTTATCCAAACCCATCCCTCCCCGCAGGTGCTATGTTCTTCAAGATATTTATTGCTATCCAAAATTATATCATTCATTGATTTATTCCAAACTCTTAAGGAGTACATTTTAAAAGAAGACAAAATGCAATTGTCATAGACATATAAAATGAACATATATCACATCAAGTGATGGATGCATGTGCGTTGGTATCACTTTGAATCTCGCTATGATGGATAATTACAGTGCACCAAAAAAGTATAAAAAAGAAACAGAAATAAAATTAGCATATATCAAAGATTTTATTTAACTCAGTAAAGTAGCCAATGAAATGTTAGATCCAGTCACACAGATATTCAGATGAGGAATGTTGAAACGAATTTACACATTTGGCAAAACTGGCCAAAATACTCACTATGCACTGGGTGATAATCTATTAGACATCAGACTCGGTTTGCATTTCTATAAACATGAGTGGGTTACACTACTACTGGTTCCTCATAAGTTCAATTGTATTTCTACAGAGTTATAAAATGAGCTAGTTGAAGATGTCAAAGACCTTCATCCCGATGGTGTCAAATAGCTTCCAGAGGCTCCTGATAAACTGAAGGATATTCAGTAATCTCTTTTGGCCATTCTAAGATCACTCACAGTAGCTCCCTATAATATTTATTACTCCTTGAAATGATCTTGTTTATTTATTCCTTTTCCTATTCTCCCTGCTCTGGTATGCAAGCTTCCTGCCTTATTCACCAAGGTTTCCCCCAAAGCCCCAAACTAATTCATACAAGGTGCTTGGGAATATTTGTTGAATAAGTAGATGACCAAAAAGAACATGAAAGAAAAAATGTCACACTTCCAATAAAAATATGCAAATGAAAAAAAGACAACCACATCTTCCCTTTCCAATTGGCAAAGAGTCATAAAAGATCTTATCAAGTTCTGCTGGGAACTTAAAGGAAGGGGTCCTGGGCTGTTGGTGATCAGCTCAGCCCTACCACCCTTCCCTCTTATAGCGAATGCTCCATGTCCTAGAATTCCCTCTCTGTATGGTTGAGAGTCAGGATTGCCAAAGGGAAAAACTCAAAGGAGATTTTGACAGCAAAAATGAAACAGAAGCCAGAAATTCTACTGACCAGACGGGGTGTCATTTTAGGCCTTTCCATGAGTTTCCACTTGGCGATCACAGGGACCCATATAATGGTTTCTGGTGCATCTCCACAAGCTCCAACGTGGCCAGCTCCAGGGTTCCAGGCTCTGGGGTACTGAGTGATAGTTTTCCATCCCCTGACTACATGTTTCACTCCCCACTCTTCCCACTTTCTAGTAGTCCTGCTTCTTGCATTAAACTCACTTCCCTAAAAAACCTGTAGTGGTTCTTCTTACTTGAACAAAGAAGACTGGTTCAGAAGGGCTTTCCTATGCTCAGACAAATGCCTTTCTCTTCATTCAGTATTCGGCAAATATTCATTAAGTCGTTACATATTTCAAGAAAACCATTTGATAATAATCAGGCAAGAGTTCACAATCTTTGACTTAGTAACCCCACTTCTAAGAATTAGTCTGTTCCAAGGAAGCAGTCACTAATCCAGATAAAGATCTAAGTTTATATAAAAGGATAAAAATGAAAGCAAAGTAGTACTTTCTCCCCAAACAAGGGATGACCAAAAAGATTAACAAAAGGAACTGGTTTAAAACTTAAGGTATAGCCATAAAAATACATTATGCAGCTTATTTACATCATGTTTTCTGAAAAATTCTTTCATGATATTACAAAATTATCACAATTAATGTTAAGGAAAAATGCAAGATGTCAAATTATATACCAAATATTTTCATTTGCTAAAACTAAAAACAAAATAAAATGTATATCCTGCTCTATTGTACATTATGTGTGACTCTGGACATGTCACCTAACTTCTGAACATCAGTTTCCATGGTTGTAAATGGAAAAGCATTATACTTGCCACGTCTTTCCAAAAGAGTCAAATGACAAAAGTTCTTTATCCACAGAACCAGACTGTGCAAAAGACCTTAGAAACTTGGTTCCCATAACAGCATTGAGTGCCCTGTAGTGATTAGAAACAAACCTTTTAGACCCATCTTCCAGGGTTCAAATCCTGGCTTTGCCATGTACTAACCAATGGCATATCAAGAAGTCACTTAAATTCCCTGTGCCTCAGTTCTCCATTTGAAAAATCAACATAAAGCTAGTGTTATTTTATATTAGTATTGCTTCTATGAGAGGTAAATTAGATAATGAATATGCCATAGTTAGTACTTGGTAAGAGTTAAATAACTGGTATGTTTTCTTCCAAACCACTCAACATATTGATTCTGTAATTATTTATAGAGCACACTCATTATATGTTTTAGAGTGGGGGGGGTTGTTAAAGACACATTTAATAAGAGGCCCCTTGCTCTCAGAGGAGCTTACAGAAAAGAGGGAGAAGAACTATGTACATAATCATAAAAACAAAATGAGAAAGTTAACTCCTATTTCATGGAAGCTGCTACTAAGACTAAAGAGGAGAAAATAGATGTAAAGCACCTGTTACCTTCTGGGAAACAATGGTGTCCCTTTGATGAGAAAATTATGACTTCACAAGATTAAATAACTTGCTCAGCATCATCTAGTTAATACAGATACCAAGAGAGCTCAGACTGGCCTCAAATTTGTGGGCTCAAACAATCCTCCCAAGGTGCTAGGACTACAGGCATGAGTCACCATGCCCAGCATGCATATTTAAATGTGAACACTAACATTTGCATTCTGCATACTTTATCTCCTTAGATCTTTGTATCAACATGACAGAGTAGTCATTATCATCACCACCTTACCACTGAGGCATATGTGAAGCTAGGTCAAAGTGTAATTTGCCTGAGGACACATATCTTTAAAAAATGGAGGAGTAGGAATATCAACACAGGTCAGGCTGACTCCTCCTAGAACCCTTTCTATTGGGCCGTAAGTCATAAAAATGTTCCATTTCAAGTTTGTGGTAACATTGTGATTCTGTGCACGATCCCTGACCTCCTACATCCTGGGATCTTTCTCCCTAGACATCAGGAACCAGCTCTTAGGAAACATCTCTGTATTGTCCTGTGTCTCATATGGGACCTGCCTACTGCAAAGCCCAATTCATCAATGCCAGAAAAGTGAAGAGATGCATGCAACTTCTAGTCAATGGGGAAAAGATGGAACAATAGTCTCCCACCTATTAAGACTTTATTTGTGAATCCAGTGGCCACTGGAGTCCCAGCAAATTGCTCTCCTCTCTGAGACTAGTCTCCCATCAGCTTCAGTCAATAGTGCCATCCTATGGCACATTAAGCAGAGAATTTGATCCAAAAGAAACACAATCAGTAGGCACATGGGCCTTTGTTCTGATTAAATACAGCCTGCCAGAATTAAAACACCATGGGCTGTTTGTAGAACTCAACTGTTTTAATGAGATGAACCCCATTTTAATAGCAAAGATACAACAATGTATTCATCAGGCCCCGTGGAGGGACGAAAGTAATTAGTCTATGATGTAGTGTGGCTAAGCTGCACCCAGTTGTGGAAATTACAAGATGATCAATTAAAGCTGCCCAACTTAATTCCTGGAAGTCTCATTTGGTGGACTGAGGTAAGCAGTTCTTGTGGCAGCCTTGAGGGAGCAATTTATCTCACCAAGATTCCAACGGAAAGGGAACTAACATTTGTTATCAGCTGATTATGCACCAGGCTGGAAGAGCACACATTTACATAGACCATCTTCCTCCCTCCTCCCAGTGGCCACATTACTCCCCCTGTTCTACAGAGGGAGTAGAGCAAATAGGAGCTCAGAGAGGTTACATGGCTTATTCTGACATGCATCTGGTATGTGACAAAGCTGGGATTCAAACATGGAACTGTCACCGAAATGTTGATGTTAATGGGGCAGGCAAGAGTACACCTGCCCAAGTTCAAATTCTGACTCCTGCACATAGTAGGGCATAGCTTTGGCAAGTTTCTGAGCTGTCTCCATCCTTGGTTAGTTTCAGCTATAGACACCAAGGGAGTACCCATTTGACAAAGGGGCATGAAAATTAAATGATACCACACAGAAAGCAAAGAGTGGTTGTTAGCTTGTGGCATATTGAAGTCACCTCTGCAGCCTCAGAAGAAAGGAACAAGTAGCATCCTAAGAGTTCCAGGTGTTTAGACGAGGTCATACAGATAGTATGAAACAGACTGAAGCTACACAAGACCCATTAAACTCTTGGGAGCACTGCAGACCTGCCTTTCATCTCCATCCATCCTCAGAACAAACCAGCCAGGATGGGAGCACCTTAAGCAGGGAAGCGGACAGAGCCCAGGTGCTCACAAACAGGAACATGGGTGAGCATAACCTTCTCTCACCTCATGGCAACTATGGCACTTGTGTTACGAAGGAGCATGGCCAACGTGACCTGGGCCAGAGCTGAGCCCTGCAGCTCAGTAACTGTGCAGCCCAGACTCCTCCTGGGAAAGATGTAGATAGCAGGAGCCTCCATCTTATGACACTGAGTGTTAAATAAGTTAACATTTTGAAAGGATTGTCCTGGGTATTATGTAACCTTTCTGAAGCCACGTTCTACTCTCTCTATATGAGAGTAAAAAGAGTCCCTTCATTCTATGATTACTGTGAATTTAAGTTACTTAATCCCTATAGAATGTTTAGTGTGATGATAGCATATATAAATGGGAAGCACTCAGTAAATGTTACTTGTCTTCATTTGCCATAGAACTGACGGTGGTAGTTGTAGTGAATCATAAAGTATGAGTCTCCTGGTGGAAATAATCTTCCCTTGATGGTTATCAGACCTTTATAGCTTAACCTGAATGGAATGAAGTTTGTTTGTTCTCGATTCCATTCTTGAGAAATTTGTTTAATGTTGAAAAGGAGAATACAGTCATCATTCTGTTTGTTACCCCCAATAGTGGAGAAAGTCCATTTTGCTAAGTATATAGAAAGACAAGCTTCACCTGCTTCACATCTATGTCCTAGAGTCGCTGTAAGAGAGAGAGGAATGGTGCGTGGAGATAGGAAGGCAGTTGTACGTGCTGCTGCTCCCCATCACTTCACAAACCAAAATAGTCTTGTAGGATACCACCTCGGGTGATATGAAGATCTCAACACTCTAACACTCCTCACATGGAAGATTGTTTGTTTATGTGTTTGTTCATAAGTTGGTTTTGAATGGTACTTAAAAAGCAAGAATTCTTGGACAGCAGTGCCCCCTAACGATCCCATTCTAATTCAGGACGTCAGCAATCCAACTTGTAACCCAAGAAATGTATACTCAAATGACCCCCACAGTTAAATTACAGATGCATTCCCAGAGCTCTGTAGCCAACTAAATTCTAGGAACCACAAGGAAGGCAACAGTTCCAACAGTGCCTCCCGGGAGCTACCTAGAGACTAACCCCCATCTGTCCCCAGCAGCAGCACACACAGCTCTTCTCCTGAGCCTCTGAGCTCCCTTAGCCCTGACCTTTTCCATATACTTGCAAAGACCTCTTTCCTGACTCCATGGTCTGCAAACTCTGCTTCTTATATCCCAGTGGCTCTCTTGTCCCTTTCCTTTGTCTCTCAGTAATTGCCACTCATCTTATGTCACACAAAATGTCTTACCTCATGCGCAAGGCAAGGACAGATCCTCCTCCTGCATGGATGTATCTCATCCCTCATCTTGAAGGCCTTATCACAAATACAATCCTACAATACAATTAATACTAGTTATGAACCGGGCCATAGGGTGTATAATATCTATCTCAGCAGCTCAATGCTCCTGTAAGCTCCTTGAGGTAAGCTCACACCTGCACCCCCGCACCTCATGAAGCACAGAGCACTCATCATTACTGTGTTTGCATAATTCGAATATGGCAAAGGAGGGGAGGCATTTGGATGTGATCAAGTTTAGTTTTTGTTTTACTATTCAGAAGAGAAATAGTGGTAGGCTAAATTCCTTACAACAACCTGGTACTAAAAAATGTCAAAATGACTCAGGCATGGTGGTACAAGCCTGTAATCTCTGAACTTGGGAGACTGAGACAGGAGGATTGCAGGTTTGAGGCAGCTTCAGCAACTCTACAAGGCCCTCAGTAACTTAGCAAGACTCTGTGTCAAGTTTAAAAAATAAAATAGGACTGGGGGTATAGCTCAGGGATAGAATGGCCCTGGCACACACAAAAATATTATATATATATATAAAGCATATACAGACATATATATGTATATTATGCCTTTTTCTTTTTAAATAAATCTTATTTTGTGTATTTAAGGTTTACAGCATGATGTTATGGGATAAATACAGATGGTAAAATAATAGGGAAGCAAATTAACATATCCATCATCTCACATACTTTTGTTTGACAAGAGCCACTAAAATCTACTTATTGAACAAATATTCCTATGATTTACGCAATATGATTTATTAGCTGCAATCCTCATGCTGTATGCTAAATCTCTAGACTTGTTCATTTTACCTATCTACTACTTTGTATCTTTTTTAAAAATATCTTTGTAAAATAAATTCTCTTATTCATTCACATTAAGTCATTTTAGGGTGTCCATGCTGCATAGAGATAAAACCCCCATAGGTTTGGGCCGAGTTACAATTCACTCGACCTTGGACCTATTAGTTCTACTTCTAGAAATCCATCCTACAGAAACATCTGCAAAACCATTAGATGACAAATGTAGAAGGTCATTAACTGCAGCACGGCTCGTAAATCAAAACATCAAAAACAACTGAAGCGTCCAGCAGTAGGGAATGGCTAAGCAAGCTGTGGCGTGTCCACACAATGGACTGTAGAGCCAGTCAGAGAGATAAAGACAGTCTCTGTGTAGCAATATGGAGGGTTTACCAAGGTTGATGGCTAAATAAAAATGGGAAAGTTTAGAAAAGTAATGTTACTTGTTGTGTAAGGGAATAAAAGAAGAATATATGTTTTATATATTTGCAAACATAAAAATAAGAACACAGGAAACACAAACAAGGAACAAATAAAAGTAGTTAGATTATAGAAAATGCAGTAGGAACCTCAGCTACCTAGTGAGGCACTCCACAACTTAGTGAGACTCGGTTTCAAAATAAAGCATATAAAAACTAGGGCTGGGGGTATAGCTCGGGGGTAGAATGCCCCTGAGTTCAATCCCCAGTACCGCAAAAAAAAAAAAAAAAAAAAAAAAGAAAATGCAGTAGGAAGTGTGGAAGGGAAAGAGACAGAAGCAAAACTTCTCTCCCTAACCTCTCTGTCATTATCATATTGGAAAAATATAAGTCCATTATCTATGAAAAGTAAACTAATTTTCAAAAACATTTCCTTCCATCTAACTCCAATTAAAATGGCAATTGTCGCAAAACCAAACAACAATAAATGCTGGCAAGGATGTGAGGAAATAGGAACTCTTATAAGCTATTGGTGGGATTGCAAATTAGTGCCACTTTTATAGATCAGCATGGAGATTCCTTAGAAAACTGGAAATGGATCCACCATATAATCCAACTATACCACGTGTGGGCATCTTTCCAAAAGGACCGAAATCAGAATATTATAGTAATGTATGCATATCTATGTTTATAGCAGCACAATTCAGAATAGCTAAATCATGGAACCAACCTAAGTGTCCATAAACTGATGAATGGATTACAAAACTATGGGATATGTACACAATGGATTTTACTCAACTGTAAAGAAGAAAAAAATCATGTCATTTGCAGGGAAATGGAGGGAACTGGAAAACATTATGTTAAGTGAGATCAGTCAGGCACAAAAAGTAAAAAATCAGATGCTCTCCCTAATTTGCAGAAGCTAGGGACAAAGTGGGTCATAGGTGGTACTCTAGATGAAGAAAGAGAAACCTTAGATGAGCAAAAAAGGTGACCTATCTAAAGGTGATGGGGGGGCACCCTAATGCATATGATATACTTTCACAAACATATCAAAGTCATTCACTAAACCGAACATGAGCAGGGGAGAGGGGAAAGAGAATGGGGTGGGAATTGTGGAGGGGTTAACTGAGACCTGTGTGCATGTATGCCTCTACCAGTTGGTACCTCACAACAATGTATGATTACAATGCACCAATAAAATAAAATAAAATTTAAAAGCTAAAAAAGCATGGATTACAATATTATGGGATATACACACAATGAAATTCTACTCAGCAATAAAGAAAAACAAAATTATGTCACTTGCAGGGAAATGGATGGACCTAGAGAACATTATGTTAAGTGATATTAGCCAGTCACAGATAGTGAAAGGTCATGTGTTTTCTCTCATATGCAGAAGCTAGTGAGTAATCGGAATACAAGGAGGACTTTAGATAATGGTCTAGGAGAGGTTAGGTGGGGGGGGGGAGAATTAATAAAGGAAACACTTTCATTGATGCTATGCACATATGTAGGAAAAAATATTTCTAAAATTGAAAATGAGCCAAGACATACATCTAGCCCTATATCAATTTAGAAACATAATCACACAGAGAAATGCTTACTTGTTCCCCCAAGATGCTTTAGAACACAGTACTTTGTACATCTTCCATGGGATACTCCATGGACAAAAAGAAATACACAGAAATCTAAACTAAACCCGAATACGTTATGCGAAGATTCATATTGCTATTTTGAAACTAATTTCGTGGGATGAACAACAAAAAATGCAGAATTATATTAATGATGTTCTAAGAGAATAGGAGATTCAATCATAAGATCAAACACTAAGTATCAAGTTAATGTTGAAATTGAGGTGATGATAGTTCAATGAATGCATGGTTTTATGAATTTCATATTTTCCATCCTGTTCCACTGAAATGTCCTAGTAGCAATGTCATCAGTAGCAATAATCTCTGCCCAGACTCACATTTTCTGTAAAATCAGGGCTTCTCATAGACCTGGCTGCTTTCAGAGTTGGATCAGGGAAGGTACAAGGTGCACCTAGAATGTTGTCATGCTCAAACACAAAGAAGCTTTCAAATACTAATTGGGTGTACCAAAAGGACAAAAAGAACCATCCAGAAGAGTGTATGCTGCCCCATCTAGTGAATACAGTGGTTAAGATACACTGGCTCTACTAAGCCATGAGCCCACAAATGACGCGCAAAAAAAGAAAAAAAGCAGAAACAAAAATTCATTTGTCACCAACTGAAGTGGTTATTAATACAATCTTCCCTTTACAAACTGGCAATTAAAGAGGGGTGATTAAGTATGTCTCCTCCCATTTCCGTAGAAACTGTACTTCAGGGCAAATAGATGCATTTATGATGGAAAGATCTGTCTGAAAGAAGAATGTCGAACCACAATGGTAGAAGAAGCGCTCAAATTATACAGCCAACACTCTACCCCTCTTACTGAGGTTCTTGTTTCGGGCATGTTTAGCACAGGAGGGTAAATAATGAAGTGCAGCCTGAGTGGAACCCGAGAAAGCGTCCAAGGAGAGGCAACATGGGCAGAGGCTGAAGAATGAACAGAATCGCCCAAAACAAGACTGCAAGAGGATTCATCAGCCTGGAAATGCCTGACCAGCGGCACTTATGTTGGATAGGATGGTTATCCACTCAGATCGAGTCAGCACAAAAACTGAAAATTGCCCATTCAAAATTACCCTTAGAAAATCTTTTTTGGAAAGAGCTCTGTTGTGGCCCCATAACCCTCATCCCTGAGTAAGATCATCATAACCAGTTGCCCCATAGACATGTGATCAGATCACTATTTGAGAACAATGAGCAATCAGAGGAAATAGTGTACAAGGATGGCATGCTCTTAGGTGCTCCCACTCTGGGGGGTACATACAGACCCACTCATGCCAACCAAGGGACAAACGAGAGTCCTGCAGGTACATTCAGCAGATGAGCTCCCATCACTAACATTGCTTGTATTGGTTACTCTTCTCTTGTCTCTTTATTCCCACCCCTTCTCAAATTTAATTGAAAAGATCCATGTAGTCATCCTGTGCTGCAGAGCATGTGTGATACAAATAACGCATGGGAAGGAAGTCAGGGCATCATATAAGAGCCCAGAGAAGTAGGCATCGTCATGTCAGGAAGGGACTACTTTGCTAAACTAAGCAATTGCAACTTTGGAATGGAGGAATGACACTGGATAGGATTTCCAAAAAGGCATGTCATGATAAAAACCTGTGCTTTGAAAAGATTGCTCTGGATTTACTATGAAGAATGTCTGGTGGTGGTGGGGATCTGGGTGGGAGTAAGAATGCAGACAAATAAGGAAGTGGTTGCCATCACTGTGTCTAAATCTGGCTTCTTTCTTCAGGTTCTCCTTGAGACACCAAGCATCACATGAATTGCACATGAAGGCAAAGTTTTTGGTCTGAAGGGGGAAGAGGGTGCCATCTTTAAACCCCTGTGCACAGAGGGGAGCTGTATGATATCTAGACTCTCCAACCACAGAAAGCTGGTGGGTGACAAGTGACTGATTCCTGCTGAACTCCCTTGAGCAAATGAAGGGAACCACATAGTGTATCTTCCCAATAACTGACCATTGTGGTGGAAATTATAAATGGGACCAGGAAGTGGCCATCTCACTTCCTCCCACCTGCAATGCATTCAAAATAGCTGTCACTTGCTAAAACAAATCTCCAAATTCTAAACAGTCTACATAGCACATATCTATTTCTTCAGCAAACTCCATTAATCATCTACTCTGTCCGGGACTAGACTACAGGTTAGATTTACAAAAACTAAAAATCAGTCCACTGGGATTTAAAGACCTGATAAGTGAGACAGATAAGCAAACAGGAAATTAGGACAGAGTGATGGATGCTTGGATGGGGGTGAGCACTGCAGAGAGATCTTTCACTGAGCCAAGTGAAGGCTACCAGCTTCAGTGACCCTGGGAAGTGACACCTGAAGGCAATTGGCTCAGAACATGCTTCTTGTTACAGCCAAAATGTTATTAGCTTGAGTGTGAAAAATGGAAGGTTTCTAGTGTACCTCATTTCCATCTTGCCTCAGTATCAACCAAATATGCTGTTGGTTACCAGATCCATCCTTAAAAATATTCCTAAAATGAACAAGACTGCTATGTTGGTTAGCAATTCTAGAAAAAAATGAATGAAATTGAAATTTCTATGATAGTTATACTACTAAAATAATTTTGTTTCAATCATTTGTAACCTAGAGTGGTCTACTTTATTGTTTTTCTCTTGAATGTCAAACTAAACAGTGATGACTGATAGATGATAGGAGATGTATGCATACATACACACAGATACATAGATAGATTGGCTGCTACAAATAATATTCATCAAACTCCCCGTCAACATTTATCATATGGTCATTGCCGCATGGTTATTTGCATTCTTCAGAATATTTAGTCAAAGGAAAAGACATCTCAGTTAATCTAAAATTGTGCTTGAGGTTTTATGTAATGGCACACAACAATGTTTTGCAAAACACACCATCCAAATGTCCATCAACTGATGAATACATTTATAAAATATAAAATGCGATATATATATGTGTATACATATATATATACAATGAAACACTACTCTGCAATTAGAAGCAATGAACTACCAATGCATACTAAAAAATGGATGTACCTCAAAAATATTAAGATAAATTTAAGAATCCAAATGCAAAAGATTGTATATGTAGATATACTATTTACATGAAATGTCTAGAAAGATTACATATTTCATCTGTAAGAAACCTCTATAAAATATAAGTTTGTAGAGACACAAAGAAAATCATCACTCCTCATCTCTGGAAGTGGGAGTAAGGAATAATTGCTAGCCAGTAGTGCATCTGTGGTGATGTAGGTCTGCTGTCCCAGCTATTCGGGAGGCTGAGATAGAAAGATCACAAGTTCAAGTATAGCCTAGGCAACTTAATGAGATGCTATGTCAAAATATTTTTTTAAAAAAATTAAAATGGCTAAGGATGTAACTTAGTGGTATAGCACTTGTCTAGTATGCATGAGACCTTGAGTGTGATCCCAATATTACCAAAACAAACAAACAAACAAAAACAACTTCAAATGGATGCAACAGAAATTGTATGGATAATGGAAAATGAATTGTGGTGATGATTTACTAGCCCTATACCTATGCATTTACCAAAATGATTAATACTTGCTATGGGTAATTTTGTGGTATGGAAACTACAGCCCAATAAAGCTAATAAAATAAACACACATGCACATGTCCACCTTCACGCCATATGCCACGGTGGTACTATCTGGGATCTATGCTTCACAGATTTTTTTTATCCAAGTAAACAGGAAGTGTTTGGAAATGATGCTATGTAGCTATCTTACACTGAGCATCTCCTCAAGAGGCGGGTGCTTTTATCTTTGTTCCTAAGGCCACCTTCAGAGTGATACTGAGATCAGCTCAGGGATACTCACCTAACCCCTAATTGAGTTAGGAATGGAATCCAATTGGGCACATCTCTAAATCCTGGACACAATTTGTTGCAACATGCCTCCCAGAACAAAAACAACGATTTCCCCAGATTCACATGGTATAATCAAAGGTATAAACCAGCTCAACCTGCATCCGCACCAAGCAGTTTCTTGTTCCAGGCAGTTTCTACATGCTTTGCTCATTTTCTTCAGCCTCTTTAGTAGTATTTAAACACATTTACTAGTTCAAGTCTGGTATATTTATCTTATTTTGATTACATATATCACTGAAGGGATTACTTAAACTTAGATCTCCATTCATTAGCTCTGTGACTTTGGACAGATTATGAAAAAGCTTTGTATATTCATCTTCCCAATTACAAAATGGACCAATGAAATCATATACTGTATGATTACTTATAATAAAAATAAGCAAATAATCACTAGAGAAAAATCATATTCCCTGGTCCATAGGAAGTATTTAATAAATGTTATCTAATAATATTAATTTTATTGGTATAGCAAGGGAAAAATAAATATGAATTAAATAAAGGAAAGCAAAATGGATAAAGGGAAGAAAGAAAAGAAGGGAAGGAGGCACTTGGCAGCATAATAAAAGCTCAAATTTTAGACTCAGGCAACCTGACCTTTTCCCTTAGTGTTAGTTGACCAGATGATCTTGAGCAAGTTATTTGACTTCTAAGTGTTTCATAGTGAACAAAATATTATGTTGGATAACACAGGTAAAGTACTTAGCAAAGTATCTGACCCACAGTAGGTAATGATGAAAAATGAAATTTCATGGAAAAAAAAAGTCTGCTTAACAATTCTCTTTCATGTTTAGGCAAAGGTCCTTAACCAGCCTGCATTTACATGCTATAGGATACTTCCTGGAGTCCAGGACTAAAGTGGTTGAGCCAGGCAGGTTATGAAAAATAATCATCCAGTCTTACCCCTACCTCATCCCAAAGTTCATGGATATTATAAAACATTTCTTCCATGGTCATCACCAATGAATATTAACTTGTTTGTTCTTCAGCTCCTTTCTAATAAGAATAGTATTAAAAGGAAAGAGAGAAACTAGCTAAGACTAGCCCAGGAGCAATGAAGAAATTCTCAATAAAACATCAACAAACCAGAAACAGCATCACATAAAAAAAGGATTAAACACCTTAACTCAGTGGGATTTATCAAAGGCATATTTTTTTAACACTGAAAAATTTAAAAACACATAATAATCTCAAAGGACACAGAAAATGTGTTTGATAAAATCCAGTACACATGCATAGAAAAAAAACTCTCAAATCTTGGAATTTGAGAAGGAATATTCCTCATCATAATATAGAGCATCTACAAGAAAAACTACAGCTAACATCATAATGAATGGTAGAAGATTGCATGCTTTCCCTGCTTAGATCCAGAACAAAGCAAGAATGTATACTCTTACCCTTTATTTCTACATTATACTAGAAGTTCTGACCACTGCAATCAGGTAAGAAAATTAAATGCAAGGCATCCAGGTTTGAAAGAAAGAAGTAAAACTTGTTTTATTCTTTTTCTACATATACTGTAAGTATAAATTTTAAGGTATGCTTTTAAAATAATAGAAGTAATAAGTTTAGCAAGGTTGCATGATAGAAGATCAATATACAAAGATTTTTTCCCCATTAAAATGGATATGTGACAAAGGAAAACATTTTTTAAAAATATTTTCTTGCTTAAAGAACATTTGGGCTGTTTCCAGTTTACAGCTCTTTGAACGTAATTGTAAGAATTTTGTGGACTTAAGTTTTCTTGGGGAATTTTGTAGGAGTGAAATTGTTGGGTCATAGGGTAGATATATATCCAAAATTTTGATTATAGAAAAGCAATTTTACTATCTAAATATTATTTTCTGTTGCACCTTTCAGTAGTTATCTATTATGTGAATAAATTAGATTATCATGGCTCTTTCTTCTGTGAAGAAAACAAGAAAGAAAGAAAGAAAATATGCCAGTTGTCACATTTGGAAAGTTACTTCAAAGTGAAAAAAATAATGAAATTAGCTACTTCACAAAAAGCCCTTGTTATTCATTTATCTACATTCCACATGGAATCATTTGCTGTTGATACCTTTCTTTCTGTGATATACTTGATGCTAATATTATTCCAAACCATTTGTCATAAACTGCATTACAATGAAGCATTTATGCACGCCTTTCATTGGGATTACAGTATAAAAATATAAAATATGTTGCATAAGGTGGTGACTAAAGTTATAATTAATTATAAAAAGATCAATACACAAAAATATTACTTGCACAAGCAACAAATAATCTGAAACTAAACTTAGTACAATTTACAATAGTGTTAAAAAATAACTAGGGAAACTGTTAGCAAAATGTTCAAGACTCATACATGTAAAATTATAAAACACTGTCAAAAGAAATTAAATATCTGAATATACAGAAAGACATCCTATATATGGAAAGACTCAATATTGTTAAGATGGCAGTTCTACAGTTTGCTCTATAGATTCACTGCAATCCTTACAAATTCCCAGTTGCTATTTTTAGAAATTGACAAACTAATCTTAAAATTCATATGGAAATGAAAGGGAACCAGAACACTCTAACAGTATTGATTGAAAAAACAGTATCCTCAAACTAAGTTGGAGGATATACATTTCTGAATTTGAAATTTTCCATTAAAGCTATTTAATGGAAAAAATGTAGTAGCAGGGTAAGGATAAACAACTACAGATAGAATTGAAAGCCCAAACTCAGCAAAGATGTCAAAGAAAATTCAATAGCAAAGAAGTATTCTTTTCAACAAATATTGCTGGAATAATTGAATGCTTACACAAAAAAAGATTATGATACATATATAACTCATAAGCATAAGCAATAAGGAAAAAAATAAACTAGACTTAATCAAAAATTATAATTTATGTGCTCCAAAAGACACCATCAAGGGAGTGAAATGACAACTACTGAATGGAAAAAATATTTGCAAATCACATATCTGATAAGGGACTTTTATCTGGAATATATTAAAGGTCTTATAATTCAATAATAAATAGACAAACCAATTTTTAAAAATGGACAAAGTATTTGAATAACTATTTCTCCAAAGAAGATATACAAGCAGCCAATAAACACTTGAAAAATGTTCAATATTAGTCATTAGGAAATGAAAATCCAAACAAGATACCACTTTATAGCCACTAGGATGTCTAGACTCTAAGTCAGAAAACAATTGTTGACATTGAGGTAAAAAACTCAGAACCTTCTTAGATTGTTGGCAAAAATGTAAAATAGTGCAACCATGTTGGAAGCAGTTTCACAGTGTAGCAAAAAGCTAAACATTAACTTACCACGCTAGGTATCCGACCAAGAGAAATAAAAAACATGTGTCTACAAAATAAAATTTAAAAAGAAACTTGCCATACCAATATTTGTCTGAGCATTATTTATAGCAGCCAAGATCGGGTAAAAAACAAATATCACTCCATGGTCTATATATGAATTTGTTGGTCTGGCTACTGTGAATGTCAGTTTCTCTCACATTTCACATTAGTCTCTGAACACTTGAAACATTCAGCATTTTTATATCCCAAAGATTAGACTTTCCTCTCACTGACTTTGCTCTTTTTGCAGACTTCTGCCCTGCCCAACCGTTGACCCTACCATAGTCCTTAAGCAAAACTCACCAGCGCTCAAGAGGAAATAGAGCAAAGTGTCCTAGATCTGATTTAAAAGATTTGCTTGACAGCTTTCATGGAGTGAGGCCAATTGATCTTTGGCAAAACTAGTTTCACTGAATATGTTTTCAGGGGATTGCTGTTCTGGTGAATTGCTTTTTGTCAGGTGGATTTTCAGTAAATTCACTGAGAGCCATTGAACAACGTCCTAATCCTCCTCCTGTGCCCTCTTCCTCCTCACAGCTTGGTTTGCCATCCTCATCAATGGATCCACTGACAGCCACACCCAGGGGCTTCCAAGCTTTGAGATCTAAAGCTTATCAGTCCAGATGTGTTGACCTGACAGGGTCATAGTATAAGAAAAGGCTATAAACCAGGTAGTATGAGATACCATGTAGACTAATTGTCCTTCCTTTCTTTCTAGTGGCCATGAAATCCTTTCTCCAAAATTATCCAGAATTTTAAGGTCCGGTTTGAACTGGTTTGATCTGGTTCCAGCCGGTTTGACCCATTCTAAACCGGTTTGATCTGGTTCCAGCCAGTTTGGTCTGGTTCCAGGAGGTTTGATCCGGTTCCAGCCGGTTTGATCCGGTTTCAACCGGTTTGATCCAATTTGATTCGGTTCCTGCCGGTTTGAGCCATTTTGATCCATTTAGAGCCGGTTCCATCTGGTTTGATCCTGTTTGAGTCGGTTTGAGCCTCTTCCAGCCGATTTGATCCGGTCCCAGCTAGTTCAATCCGGTTTAATCTGGTTCCACCCGTTTTTTTGAGCTGGTTTGATCCGCTTCAATCCTGTTTGAGCCCGTTCCAGTCAGTTTGATTCGGTTTGTGCCGTTTACATTAGTTTTATTTAGTTGTTTTTTTGTTTGTTTGTTTTTGTTTTTTTGGATCAGCCTCCTTTCTTCCTTGGATGCTGCAGCGAACTGGATCAAGCTGGCTAGAACCAGCTGGAACTGGCTTGAACAGGATCAAGCCGGCTAGAACCAGCTGGATCCTAATCAAACTGGATCATGTGGGCTGGAACCGGATTGAACCGGCTGAAACCAGCTGGAAAGAGTTGGAACGGCTGGAACCAGATCCAACCGCCTGGAACCAGAAAAGCACAGTGTCTAAGAGATGTCTAATGTAGTCCTGGGGTGGTTGGGAAAACTACTTCCTAGGGATGTAATGCCAAATCTGAGTCTTAAAATTTGAAGGTGAATTATTTGTGTTAAAGGGTGAGGGGGCCATGCACCAATGAGAGGGGGAATTGAGACAGGGAGAGAAAAGTTAACTTTGAATATGTCTGAAGCAATCAAGGTTAATGGCAAAACCCTGAGTGAGGAAAAGTGAGCGGGACCAAATCACAGCAGGCTTTTTGGCCATGTGGGCACTTTAGTTTACAGTCTCAAAGAAATGGTGAGCTATGGACAACAAAGTGTTTTGAAATACCTATGCACTATGGAATGACTCCGTTGAGCTAATTACCATAGGCATAGTTCACATAGTTATCTTTTTTTGTTGTTGTTTTGCGGTACTAGGGATAGAACCCAGGGGCATTCTACCTCTGAGCTACACCTCCAGCCTTTTTTTAATTCTTTATTTTGAAACAGTCTCACTAAGTTGTGGAGGGTCTCACTAAGTAGCTGGTTCCACCCAGTTCGATATGGCTCCAGCGGTTTCCAACCGGTTCAATATGGCTCCAGCTGGTTCCAGCCAGCTTGATCCAGTTTGAGCCGGTTCCAGCTGGTTCTAGCCAGCTTGATCCAGTTTGCTGCAGCATCAAAGGAAGAAAAGAGGGTGAAGCAAAAAAAACAAAATAAAACTAATGTGACAGTTACTTGTTCTCTTGTGATGTTGGCAAGTTATCTGAACTCACCTCCACATTAACAAAATGTTTGCTCTACTTATCATGTGCTATGTCTCGGTGCACAAGGAAAGAATGAAAAATAGAACCCGGGGCAATCAGGAAGAAGGGAATAAGAAAATAAAAGGAGAGAAGGAACTAATTATAAAGAGGAAGAGACTGCTTTGCACCTGCAGCTCCCATTAGTGCATCCTTCCTTGATGTTTTCAACCCCGAAATTCCAGTGTTTGGGACAATAAGCAAGTAATGGCCCATGAACCCATAGAATGAAAATGGAGGTAGGAATGGCAATTTTGGCTCTGCCACTAACTTGCTATATGGCCCTTGTTGCCAAACATGTGTTCCTCCCTCGTTCCTTCCTCTGCAAAATGAGAATACAACATGGCATTTGCAGGTAAATGGGTGGAACTGGAAAACACTACATAAAGTGAGATTAGTCAGTCAAAAAAGTAAAAATCAGAGGCTCTCCCTAATATGTGGAAGTTAAGGAGAAAGTGGATCATAAGAGGAACTCGAGAAGAAGAAGGAGAAACCTTTGATGAGCAAAGAAGATGACTTAACTGAAGGTGATGGGAGAAGGGGAAAGCACCCCAATGCACATGATGTACATTCACAAACATTAAAGTCAATCACTAAACCAAATATGAGAAGGAGGGAGGGGGAAGGAATGGGGCGGGAATTGGGGAAGGGTTAAATGAGAGAGGTGTGCATGTATGCCTCTAACAGCTTGTACCTCACTAAGATGTATGATTACAGTGCACCAATAAAAAAATATTAAAATATAAATAAATAAGCTGAGAACATAAGACTACTTCATGCCTAAAGTCACCTCTTTGTTTTGCAATGTCAGATCCCTGCATGGAAATGAGTCAGATTTACCACAATTACAACTTGAGGAAAACATTAAACATGGCCACCCAGCTCCTTCTCATGGATCCTTGAACCAGCACATCATAAACATCGGAGTTGGAAAACCTAATCCCAAGGTTCTCAAGGTATTTCCTGGGAAAGACAGCCCTCGAAAGACATAACCAAAAAGCATTAGAGGCTGTATATTTACAGCCTGTTTCTCAGTGACATCACCAAAAATGCTGGCCCAGTAGGTGGTCATGACAATTAGTGCCAAGTATTCCACAGCCTCAATCCAATTCTGTCTTGAAAAGCATTCGAGCCCGGATTTCTCTCTTCTCTCTTCTCTCTTCTCTCTTCTCTCTTCCCTCTTCCCTCTTCCCTCTTCCCTGTTCCCTCTTCCCTCTTCTCTCTCTCTCTCTCTCTGGCATACACACACACCACACACACACACACACACACACACACACACACACACTCATACTCCTCTATTCAATTGCATGACTTCATTTATTGCTTTGTGAAATTTGCTGATGAAATATATTTCTCACCAAGTCATGCATAATTGGTTTAATATCTTATTCTCCCAAGAGCATTTGCATTTTAATAGGGGACAATATTTTATTAGCATTAGTGTTAATTATTAAGTAAAATGGCTTTCATTTTTATAGAACTTTAGAGTTTACAAGGCACATTTACATATACCATCAAATTTATGCTCACAAAGGTGAAGAGATGAGCATGTCTTTATTAAAAGAAAAAAGTTACCTCAAATTACATTTTCTTCCTATGGTGTGACTCTTCTAATAACTTGGGGGAGGGGAGACATTTAAATTAAGATATATGCAAACAAAGAAAGGTTCTAAACTCTACATGATCTATATAATTAGGAAAGATTGTATGGCATTTCTACATTTCGTTATGAAATTTTTACTTTATTATTACTAACAAAAACGCTCGTTATAATAAATGTTAAAATGAAAAGTTACCATAAAAGAGAATTCCTAATATAAATTTTTATTGGAAGAGCAATCATAAACCATGATAAAAGGGCACGTTCCATTCACAATTGTAGGGGAAAACAAAATTGAACATTAGAGCTTTTGTCCAGCTTCTAATTTTGTTCCTTTACTTTCCCTCTCTTACACGTGGAGATTCATCGGAAAGGAAAACATGGTGGTTCTTTCCTTGTGGGATGAAGCTACCAGAGGGGAATTTTGCAAATCTTAACCTAATAGTGATAGTAAAATCACAATCAATTGAGAGACTGGAGGTAGGAAATATTGATCTGGAATCCAGATAAGATATAATTCACGTCCAATCAAGGGTATCAAGCAGTGAAGATGGAAAAAAAAGGTGAAAATTGTCCAAGGAATAAATTCATCTCACTTTATCTCCAGTAGTGATTGAGACTTCACCTTTCTGCCATGATACAATATTCCAAAACCCATTATTAACTTTGCCAAGCAGTTCAAGCAAAAGAAAAGAATAAAGCTCATATGCACAGAAACCTGTGCTCCTTTTTGGACAAAATGTCCAGCAGTCATTCAAAAATACTAAGAATAAAAAGGAGCAGAAATGAGAGCGGGAAGTAAAAGACATTAGGAACTAATAAACAAGTGATCCCCTTATTGGATTTAGTATTTGTGCTAACGAAGGATTGTAGATTCAAGGCCAGTAGTGCACAGTAACTTAGCGAGACCCTGTTTCAAAATAAAAAATAAGAAGTGCTAGAGTGTCGTGTCGGAAGCCCCAGCCCTCCCTCGATAGGTGTGGATTGAGAGGAGGTCATGAGAATACGCTCACACCCAATGCAGTGTTGAAACGCATCTGTTTTATTATATGTCAGTCACAGTTTTATACTATTTTTTTTTTACAGTGAAGCATATAGAACAGGAATTTTTACAGACTTGTTTTCCCAAAGGTTATCCTCAACCAGTTAAGGTTACAACACATATATGAAAATTCTTTTCCATTAGTTAAAATCTTTACAATTTTGTTTAACCCCGTTAAGCAGTGTTCTATCTTATCACAGGAAGTTAGAGGGTTCCAGGTGACACCAGGTAGTAGCTATTTAGATAAACTAGCAAAGCCTGTTTCTAAACTAATGCTTGTAAAAGGTTAATGCATGGGGTTGTCTCAAGGCACTGCTTGTTTTCAGCTAAGAGATCAGTATCTGTCCGGCCACATGTTTCTAAGAAGTTTTCCTTTATAATTAATATAAAAGTAAAATGCAAAGCACCAAAAATTTCCAGAATATAATAATGCAAAGTGGGATATGCCACACATTCCTTCTTTTGGAATCAACTAACTGCCTTGCAGGATTCCAGCAGACCGAGCCTTACTCAAGATCCAGCTATTAAGGTGCTGTCACACTAGAGGTGTAGCTCTCAGGTAGAATGCCCCTGGGTTCAATCCCCAGTACCCAAAATAAATATAAATAAATAAAAACTGGAGGTATAGCTCAGAGGTAGAACACCCCTTGTTTCAATTCTCAGAAACACACACACACAATGTATTAATGAGTTCAAGAAGGTGGATGACACAATATAGGACATTATCATAGAACTGACCCCTATAGGAAAAACCAAATGAAAATTCCAAAACTGAAAAATACAGTAACTAGATATTATAATAAATATATTCAAAACAGCCCATGAAAGGATTAATGACCTAGAAGATATGGCATTAGAAATTTTGCATATTAAAACCCAAAAGGAAAGGGAGAAGTATCAAAAGCCCCCAAAAAGATCTAGGCAAAAAAGTCCACTATGGCTGCCGGGGTCCAGCCCTAGCAGTAGTCGGGGGTCCGTCGACAGGTGGGAAATGAGACGAGGTCTCGAGAATACCCACACCAAAAGTAGTGATTAAGCATATCTACTTTATTGTTCACAAGCAGCTGTTTTTATACTTTTCATTTGGCAGCGAAGCACTTAGAACAGGAAAGTTTATGGACAGGTCATCAAACAGTTTGACGACAGTAAACTTGTTTTCTTTTTAAAGGTTATACATCAGTATATAATGATTTTATTTTGACTCTGGTACAAAGCAGTGTTAAAGATTAACAAGGAATAGGCCTGTATCCATTGGTCTAAGCTAGGGAGTTTTTTCTAAACCATCTGTTGTTTCTGTCAACTATAGTCTGTCTATCTTTATTAATGTGTCCTGTGAAGCTCCAGGGAGACACTGTGGGAGTTGGTAAAGACTGCCTGTGCTTTGATCCTATAAAGCGGTACCAGATACCCATATTCTTATAGCCTTCTTTACCCATAGATATGATTGTAGACCTAAAATCTCTTTGGTTTAGCTATTTTCTTTCTATATCTGTGTGCTGAGGGAGAACCTTTAAAGTTGATTAGTAACTATATCCAAATTACCTTGCAGAGCCTGTTTTTCCACTAATGTTTGTAAGTGATCAGAGAATTCTTATGTTGTTTGTCTGAAGGCACTATTTTTTTCTAACGTCAAGAGGTTGTTATCCAACTGACCACCACCTGTTTTTTAAGAAACCTTCTTTAATAATAAGTGTAGCTAGGCGTGGTGGCACAGGCTTGTAATCCCAGCATTTGGGAGGCTGAGACTGGAGGATCTGGGTTCGCGGCCAGCCTCAGCTACCTAGTGAGGCACTCCACAACTTAGTGAGACCCTGCTGCAAAATAAAGAATAAAAAATAGGGCTGGAGGTATAATGCCTCTGAGTTCAATCCCCAGTACCACCAAAAAAAAAAAAAGTGTAAAAACAAGACCCAAAGTACCCAAGGTTCCCAAAATATACTACAATGTAAAGCAGGACATGCCACGCATCCCTTCTTGGAAGTGTCTCCCTTGCAGGATTCCACCAGACCAAGGCTTGCTCATGATCCAACTGTTAAGGAGCTCTGGCACATGGCTATAATAATAATATCAGACTAAGTCTTCCTATAGGCAAGAAGCAGTTTTAGAGGTAACAGGGATACTTGGTAATGATTATGAAATCAATCTACCAGAAAAATATGATCATTCAGCCAGGCATGGTGCCACATGCCTGTAACCATAGTATGTGGGAAGCTGAGACAGAAGGATCCCAGGATCAAGGCCAATTCATAGTAACTTAGTGAGATCCTTTTTCAAATTAAAAAAAAAAATAAGTTTAAAGGCTGAGTGTGTAGTTTAGTGATAGAATGCTCCTGGGGGAAGGAAGGAAGGAAGGAAGAAAGGGGAGAGAGAGAGAAAGAAAGGAAGAGAAAGAAAGACAGATATGAACATTCTACATGTGTATGTACCTCATAATATAGTATCAGATTATATTTTTTAAAAATTAATAGAACTATAGAAACTAGAGAAAAATTTGCAACCATAATAGAAAATTTTAAATACTTCATTCTGTAATTGATGGAAAAATCAGTAAAGATACTGAAGAACAGAAGAACACACTGACCTGATTGCCATTTACAGAACACTACATGCAATGCTAACATTCTTTTCAAGTACCAGTAGAAAATTTACCAAAACTGATGATGTGCTGTGCCATAAAACAAGCTTCAATACATTCCAAAGGACTTAAATCACTTGAAATGTTTTATGATGACCCCAGTTATAAAGAAAATTATTAATAGACAACTAGAAAATATTCAAATGTTAGGAAAACTGAGCAGTTTTCTACTAAATAACACATGACTTAATGATAATTCAAACTGGATCAAATATGCTGTGTGATATTGAAAATATGTCATTTTAAAACTTGTGGTATTCAGCTAGACCTGTGAATTTATTAGGAAGGGGGAAAAAAAGCTGAAAAATTAGCAGTTGATGTTTAAATTTTAAAAAGAGCGCCAACTAAGACCAAAGAAAAGAAAGGAAATAATTAGTCCAAAATTAATGAAATAAAAATTCAAACATGAAAGAGAGAAATTAATGAGTTCAAAAGCTGATTCTTTGTAAAGACTAATAAATTGGTGAATCCACAGCAAGACTAATGAATAAGAAGCAGAGAGAGAAAAAATTACCAAGATGAGGAGTAAAAATATAGATATCACTTTATGTGTAAAGATGATAAAATTCAAAAAGTACAAGAATTTTGCAACAGTAAATTTAACAATTTAGACAAAATGAACCAACTACAAAAACAGATGTAAACTGAACAAATTACCGAAATAGATACAAAATGAAGTAGAAAATCTGAATAATGCTAGATCTGTGAAAGAAAGTAAACTTTAGAAACTCTTCCCAGAAAGAAATCTGTCACCCTAATTCTCTAGGACCTGATGATTTCAATTCTGAATTCTGTTTCAGACACCAAAGGAAAAAAGAACATCAGTTTTACACAAATTCATCTAGAAAATAGAAAGTGAGAAAAACGATTCCCAACACATTTTATAAAGCCAGTATAATATAATCCCCAAATCTAAGAGGATAGCAGTACAAATAATACCATGGGAAAATTATCTCTTGAGTTCATAGAAAAAAAATCCTCATCAAATCACTAGTATTTCAAATTCAAAGGTACATGAAAAGTATAATATATCACAACCAAAATTCTTATTGCAGAGATGTAATCAACAATGTTAGACACCTTGACAAAATAAATGGGAAATATTACATGATTATCTCAAGACGTGAGAAAATGATAAAATCTCTTAGTAAACTAGAAATACGAAAGATGGTTCTTAATCTGATGAATCGTGTTTATTAAAGACCACAAGTAGCTCTACCATTTTGGTCTGGAAAAGAAAAACATTTCTGGTGAAATATTGAAAGATATCCCCCTGAGATAGAAAATGAGACAAATATATACCCTGTCGGTATTTCTATTCAACATTGTACTGGAAGCCTTAGCCAGTGTAATGAAGTAAGAAAATGGAGTAAATGGTATAAGATTGATAAGAAAGAAATAATATGATTATTCATGGACAATGTGGTTATGTATATCACAACTCCACAAAACTATAAACTACTAAAGTTAATAGATTTTGCTAAATAATAAAAAACTTTAATGTCATCTATCAAAAGAAGTTATACGTCATAGTAAAACCAATGAAAGATAAGGAAGACTTTTAAACTTAAACAACAAAATACTATTTAGAGAAATTTTGAAATGTCTCAGTAGAGGAGTAGACCATGGTTATAGGCCAAAACATTTAATATGTAAAGATATCAACTTTTTCAAATTGATATATATTCTGTGCAATCTCTATCAAATTCTGATTTGTTCATGAATATTAACCAGCTAATTGTAAATTTATAGGAAATTAAAAGGAATGGAAAGAGCCAAGACAATCATAAAGAAGAGTCAGAGGATATGCATTATCAGATATCAGGATTAATTATAGAGTTACAGTCAATTAAGTCAATACAAAGATAAACAAATAGACCAATAAAACCAAACATAGCATACAGAAACAGACTCATATTTTAGTCACTCAGTTCATAACAAAAATGTCACTACAGTTCAATGGAGAATGATTATGCCTTGATAATCCTGACTGTATTTTTTAAGATACAAAATTTCCAGATATATTATAGATCTATATGAAAATGCTAGCTGGGTGTGGTGGCGCACGCTTGTAATTTCAGCATTTGGGAGGCTGAGACTGGAGGATACGGGTTCGAGGCCAGCCTCAGCTACCTACTGAGGCACTCCACAACTTAGGGAGACCCTGTTTCCAAATAAAGAATAAAAAATAGGCTGGGGGTATAGCTTGGAGGTAGAATGCCCCTGAGTTCAATCACCAGTATGGCAAAAAGAAAATACTAAAACCAATAGAGTCTTTACAAGTCAGTCTAGACTTCAAGTAGACAAAAATATTTTAAACAGGATACACATGCAAAAAAACAAAACTAGCTATATAGAAAAAAGACTGAAAAATTAAAATTTAAAATATTTTAGATTCATTTATTTTTATTTTTAAGATACATTAATTGTACAAATTGATGGTATTCATCTTGATATTTTCACTCATGGGTACAACGTGCACTGATCAAATTCATCCACTCTTTTTCTACCTTATCTGCCCCTGTGATTATTCTCTAGTGATTATTCTCTAGTGATTATTCTTTTACTCCATGTTCATTTTTCTTTAAGTTTCCACGCATGAGAAAGAACATGTGAAACCATCTTTTTGTGTCTGGCTTATTTTGCTTACTATGAAGCATTTCATTTTGCTGCAAGTAACAGGATTCCATTCTTCTTTATGGCAGAATAATACTCCATTGTGAGTGTGTGTGTGTGTGTGTATGTGTGTGTGTGTGTTGCCTGTGTGTGTATGATGTGGTATGTGTGTATGTGTGTTTGTGGTGTGGTGTGTGTGTGAGTGTGTGTGTGTGTGTTGTCTGTGTGTGTATGATGTGGTATGTGTGTATGTATGGTGTGTGTGTGTGTGTGTGTGTGTGTGTGTGTGTGTGTGTGTGTGTGTGTATGCCATTCAGCTGTTGATGGGCAACTAAGCTGATTCTACATCTTAGCTATGGTGACTGGTGCCCTAATAAACACAGGCATGCGAGTATCTCCTTTGTCTGCTGACTTCATTTCCTTTGGATTCATACCCAGGAGTTGGAGGGTTGAATCACAGGGCAGTTCTATTTTAGTTTTTTGAGGGACCTCCATGCTATTTTCTACATTGGCTGTACTCACTCATTGCTGAGGGTCTTGCTAACTTGCTGAGGCTGACCTCGAACCTGTGATCCTCCTGTATCAGCCTCCCAAGGATCACTATAGTTTTGATTTGCATTTGCTTCATGAGTGTCTACATCAAAATAATAAGATTTCAAGTAAACAACCTGGCAATGAATCTCAGGGACTTAAAAAAGCAAGAACAAGCTGAGTATGGTGGTGCTCACTTGTAATCCTAGTACTTGGGAGGCTGAGACTGAAGGATCCAGGTTTGCAGCCAGCCTCAGCTAGTTAGTAAGGCCCTCTGCAACTTAGTGATTCCCTTTTTCAAAAATAAAAGAATTAAAAATAGGACTGGGAGGTGTACCCCAGAGGTAGAATGGCCCTGTGTCCAATCCCCAGTACCACACACACACAAAAAAAGCAAGAACAACTCAAACCCAAAATTAGTAGAAGGAAATAAATAATAAAGATCAAGGCAGAAATAAAATACAGTGTAAAAGAACAATGAAATGAAAATTTGCTTCTTTGAAAAGATAACAAATTTGTTAAACCTTTAGCTAGACTAATACAAAGAGAGAGAAAATATAAATACATAAAATTAAAAATGAAAAGGTAGAAATTTCAACTGATACCACAGAAATTCAAAGGATCACTAGGAAGCCAGCTGTAGTGGTGCATACCTGTAATCCCAGTACCTGGGAAACTGAGACAGAAGGATCACAGTTTTCAGGCCAGCCTCAGCAACTCAGACCTTCTGCAACTTAGCGAGATCTTGTTTCAAAATTTAAAAAAATAAAAAGGCCTAGGGTTATAGTTTGGAGGTAGAATGGCCCTGGCTTCAACCCCCAGCAACAGAAAAGAAAAATCACTAGGAATTATTTTGAAAAACACTATGCTAACAAATTGGAAAGTCTAGAAAAAATGGACAAACTTCTAGACACATATGAGCTATCAAAATTGAATAACAGGATATAGAAAACCTGAATAGACCAATAATAAATAATGAGATTAAATCAATAATAATCTCTCCCTACAAAGAAAAGCCCAGGATCAGATAACTTCACTGCTGAATTTTTCCAAAGCGTGTGTGTGTGTGTGTGTGTGTGTGTGTGTGTGTGTGTGTGTGTAATATTGAGGATTAAACCTGATGACGTTCTACCTCTGAGCTCTCCTCCCAGTCCCATTTTATTTTTTATTTTGAAGCAGGGTCTCGTTAAGCTGCTGAAGGCAGCTAAATTACTAAATTACTGAGGCTGGCCTTGAACCTGCAATTCTCCTGTCTCAAACATTAGGATTACAGACATGTGCCACCATGCCCAGCTACCAAACTCTTAAAGAACTAACACCAATGCTTCTCAAACTCTTCCACATAATTGAAAGCAAAGGAACCCTTTCCAAACTCATGCTATATGACCAACATTACCTTACCCACGCTTGACAAGGACAGAACCCAAAAAGAAAACTATACACCAATATCCCCAATGAACATGGATGCAAAAACCCTTAACAACAACAACAACAACAACAAAAAAACACTAGCAAATTGAATCAACAGCATAGCAAAAAGATCATACACCATGATAAAGCTGGTTTTATTTCAGGGATACGAAAATGTTTCAACATACAATGAAGCTGGTTTTATTTCAGGGATGCAAGGATGTTTCAACATATAAAAATCCATAAAATTCAAAATCTTTACATCAAACAAAACTCTAAAGAGTATGAGGAGGCAACCCAGGGTGTAAAAGAAGATATTTGCCATTCATGTGCCTGACAAACGACTGGACTCCAGAACTCCCTCTATTTAATGAGAAAAAGACAAACAATACAAAAATGGGCAAAATAGTAGACACCACCAAAAGAGTTATCCCAGGGGATGGCCAGTAAGAAGAGATGCGGAAATCCATTAGTCAGCAGAAGTCTGCAAACCAAAATGTGATACCACTGCATACCCGCTAGAGTGTTTCTTATTAAAATACCACCACGGCTACATTGAGGATGGGGAGTGAGCAGACCAGCCCTGCACTGCCCGCAGGACTCCAAGTTGGTACGAACTTAGGAGACCATGTAGCAGTGTTCTAAGGACTCCAAGTTGGTCTCCAAGAAGACCATGTGACAGCTGAATGCACGTGCACCCATTGACGCACGATTTCAACTCCTAGGTATAAATCAAACTATACACAAGAGGAATGAGTACACAGGTGTCCTAAAGAATGTGAACAAAAATATCCACAGCTGTAACTATGGGGATGTCTCGAATGTCTTTGACCATAGAGCAAGTAAATAAAACGTTGCATATTTATGTAATGAAATAACATAAAGTAAGGGGGATGCACAAACCATGGTGACACACAGTCACATGGATAAACATCACATGGTGTGGAACAGAGGGAGCCAGACACAAGCACGTGTGAGTTCTACGATGTCACTCATGTAAAGTTCAAAAACAAGCAACATGTGGAGCACCAGAAGCTCAGAGATGTAGAGCACCAGAACCTCAGCAGGTCCTGAGACCATATGCATGTCCGTCTCACAGTCCTGGTCCCCAAGACTCTCCTCTGCCACAGAAGCCAGTCTGCAAAGCCAGCCAGTAACTGTCTCTAGCGGGCACTACGGAGAGGAGAGGAAGGGCGCTGGAAAGGAGAAGGGGAGTCCGGGATGGGAAACCAGCACAATGCGGTTCGTTTTCAGGAAGCTGCGGGGCTGCATCTCTGAGCACAGTGTTTTTTCCTGCCGCACTCTCTTTGAGGTTCCCCATCTCCGGATGCCCCAGGGCCCTTCTCTCAGCCCTGGGTTTGCATCACCACGGGCTAGGGGAAGGAACAGCGGCCTGGCAGCGGTCACGGCTCTCTTGGATAAGCTTGGCTGTAATCTTCATAAACCTCAATGCACAAGGTGCAGAGGGAGATTGGAGGAAACGGGCTGTTCCGTTGGTTTCTCTCTGACTGCTGTGGCTGATCATTCCTAGAACAGGAAGCTGGAGAAATGTAGGTAGGAAACACTCTTCCGACCAGGCGGGTTTCTTCACCCTTCTAGGGTACAACTGATTAGGAAAAGCATACCTCCTTACATAACCTCCTTCCTTCGGGGTGGTTTCCCATGAAAAGGTGAATGGGCAGTGCACCCCGAGAGGCAGAGCTGGATCTCTCCGCCTGCCTGTGTGTTTGTATTGGTGCCTGTTCATTGCGACACCCCCATGGACTAGCCCAAAGGCAATGGGATCCATTCATTCATTTAGTGAGTGTTTAGGGAGTGCCATGTATTGTGGGCATTTGAAACCCCTTCATAAACAACATGGGAAAACTCTGCCTTTGTTGACTCACAATCTAGTGCAGGGAGACCAGTGGCCATAATATATAAGTGAATTACTTCAAAGGTTGGACGATGAAGAGTGAAATCAAGAAAGGCTGAGCAGGGCAGAGCCATGGGCCATTGAGGGGAAGGGAGAAGGGGAGGGGGTTGCAATTTTTGCAATTTTTCTTAGTACTGGGAATTGAACGCAGAGACATTCTTCCTTTGAGTTACATCCCCAACCCTTTCTACTTGTTATTTTGAAACAAAGTCCCACGAGATTGCTGCTGCTGGCCTCAAACCTGTGATCCTCCTGTCTCTGTCTCCCAAGTACTAGGATTGCAGCAGTGGGTTCCAATTTTAAAGGGTCTGAGCAGAGGAGATGAAGATGTCAGCTATGTCATTCCAGGGAGGCACAGCACAGGCCTGCAGCAGGAGTGTCCCCAGGATGGCAGTGGGGGTCGTGAACAAGGGATAGAGCAGTAGAAGATGATGTGTCTGGTGGGAGGCCGGGGGGGGCTTTGCAACCGATTGTAAGGACTTCACTTCTAGAGTAAACACAGCGGTAGCCATTGCTGCTCTAAGCAGAGTGACAGAATCCCATCACTCACCCTTGAGCTGCTCCAGGACAAGAGCAAACACAGAAAGATCCTCTAAATATTGTTAACAGCTGTCCACATTGGAGCCCCCTTTAAACTTCTGGGTCAAGCCAGATGACCTACAGACCAACTCTAACCTCGCTGGCATGGAAGGGGGTGCGGGTGGGGGTAGAGGGGGCAACGGTCCATGCGTTTAACAGCAAGACTTAAATCATTCGACCCATGCATCCATGGAGAGCTGAGAAAGCAATCTTGAGTTTCTTCTCTTGCAGAAGGAATGGCTTTACCTTAAGTCGCTCCCCTCTCCTTTCCTCAAATTTCCTTGTTATCAAAGAGACAGATTCCAAAGGCTGCTCGCAGGGTGTGACCCTCACACTCAAAACACAGTAAAGTTAAATGGCACTCTGGACCCTGGGGACTTTAATTCAGGCTCCAACTCTCTGAGCAGGCCACCCAGACTGCTTTATGAGAAGCATTCTCTTTTTAAAAATAAGGACACTGTTATTTCAGGGGAATTCTTTAAGGCTATCTGTCTGTTTGAAGTGGAGCTATCCGCCTCTGCGAGAGGGAGGAAGTTCATTGTTCTGAAAGCTTGAGACCAGCTGAAGAGAGCCGCAGTGAATAGACTCAGAGAAGCGCCACACAATGGCTGTGCCCCTCACCCCAATCCCAACGAGAAGGAGCAAGAAGAGGCGGCTGAGCCCTTTGTGGTGGCACACGCCTGTAAGCCCAGTACTTGAGAGGGTGAGACAGGAGGAGAGCAGGTTTGAGACCAGCCTCAGCAACTCAGCGAGACCCTATTTCCAAATAAAAAAATAAAATAGGTCTAGGAGTGTATCTCAGAGGTAGAATGCACTTGGATTCAATCTCCAGTACCACAAAAGAAGGAAGAGGAGGAGGAGGAGGAGGAGGAGGAGGAGGAGGAGGAGGAGGAGGAGGAGGAGGTTGTTCCAGGAATTTGAGGAAATCAGCCCAATATGAATCATTGGCCTTTGAATTTTGGAGCTAGAAAGTCATTTAGAGACAGGCCAACCACAACATCAACCTGTGGTCCACAGGTCTAAGTCCAACTAGCAGGGATGTATTGTTTGAACTGTATATCATTTTTTAAAATGTCACATAGCTGCCAATATTTACAAACCAAGAGATCTTTAATACATAGATGAATATACCAATGTCAGTCTCAGTACTCTGTATTGGGAAGGGGGGAAATGGGGAGGTGGGGGGTGGGCCCACCAAGTGCTATGTGCATGTATGTCACTGTCACCATGATTTCATTATGATGTGAGACTATAATGCACCAATAAAAGCACATTATAAAAAAAAGATACCTTATATACAAAATAAACTATACTTCTTGCTTCTCTCTCAAAATATGGATATCTGGGAACACTGTCTGTATTCCAATGTGGCTAGAGCCAAAGAGCAGCTGTTCCCACCCCGAGCAGATGGGGACCATTTCACCCCAACTCCTACCACTCACAATTAACTTATTTCTGGCCCATTTCACTTATTAAGGCTTCAAAGTGAAGCTCTCATCTGACCTAGCCCCCTCCCTGTAAAATGTAGGAAGCTGAGGCCCAGTGAAAGGAAGGCCATAGCATCTTCAATCACCGGATGTCACTCCCAGAAACGTGTGGGCCCACAAATAAAACCCTCAAGGGAATTACATTTGCATAGTTCAGTCCTTCCCCCTAACACAACCTGGTACCGAAACCCCCATCATACTCTGGGGTTGGCTTCTTGTTTAAGTTTCAGAACTGTTTTTTGTACTGTTATTGGCGCATTGTAGTCTCACATCATAATGCAAATCATAATGAGAGTGATATACGTGCTCACAGCACTTGGCAGGCTTTCTCCTGGCTCCCTCCCCTTCCCCTGCTTCCCCACACAGGGTACTGAGCCTGACATTGCTATTCTCACTTATATACATACTATCAATGGAAGTGATTCCTTCATTGATGCTCCCTTTCCCTGCCCCTTCCCCTAGACCACCTCCCTGGCGCCAGTGGAGTTTTTCCTCCATTATCTGAAGTCCCTCTGGTATCCTGATGACTCCCTGGCTTCTGTGTATGAGATAAAACATATGACTGTTCACTTTCAAGTTCCAGATTATTATTATTATTATTTTTTTTATTATTATTATTATTTTATTATATGGTGGGGTTTTTTTTGCAGTACTGGGGATTGAACTCAGGGGCATTCTACCGCCGAGCTACACTCCCAGCCCTATTTTTATTCTTTATTTTAAAACAGGGTCTGACTAAGTTGCAGAGTGCCCCACTAGGTAGCTGAGGCTGGCACAAACCCAGATCCTCCAATCTCAGCCTCCCAAATGCTGGGATTACAAGCGTGCACCACCACGCCCAGCTTTCCAGATTTATTTTTAACTTAACTTTTGTCCTTGTTCACTCAGTGTGCCATACTGAGCTGCATTTAGGGCTAAAGGTTTGTAGAAGCAGAGCTAGGGGCCCCAAGCCTCACCAGAGTTCAGATGGAAACTGTAAAGCCACCAGGATTCCAGAGATTTACCATTTGGAAATCTCCCTCCCCGCCTGGCTAAGGGCACTTCCATGTCGAACTGGAGTAAAAATGATGGGTGTGCCTGCGGTTCTGTCTTACTGAGACTGTAGAAAGAACTGTCTTTAGGGCCCAGAAGTACCATTCTCCGTGCCCTCTCCACCTCAGTGATGTCACCATCCCCCTTCGTGAATACACCCAGGCTGTTCTGTTATTTGCTGAGTCCCACCCTCTTCAGCGAAGGTCTAGATCTGAGTGTACAACTTCTTGGTGCTTTTCCCAGGGGAAATTCTAGCAGTAGACTTTCTATAACCGGGAAAGAATAGAGCTCCATGAATCAATAAGGTGTTAATGGAGCCATTTCTGGGATCAGAATGCTTTTCTACTCATTCATTCATTCTTTCATTCATTCATATATCAAACCAGTATTTAGCATCTAGTGGGCTGGGTATTTTGAAGATCTAAATGTAACTCATATACCAGTGTGCTCTTGGAGAGCTCATAAAATCAAATATTGATCATATACCATAATACAAGTCTTGAAGTGCCTTTCTTGAGCCTCAGTTTCTTAATTTGTTATAGAAGGACTGCACTGACTTCCACAGTCTGGGTATGCAATACAAGTGAGAGAAATGGATGTTAGCCTCCTATATCAACTACAAAGTATAATTTTAGTACCTGATTCCCATCACATATTACCTGTGCCCGAGGTATTCAACCAGTGTGCACAGGACTTTTAATTAAATAAATGTGTAAGAAGGGAAATATCTTCCTGATAGCAGAAAGTTAACTAAAGAATGTGGAAAGGGTGCCAGGAATAGAAAACAATCATTTGGCAACAACAACAATAATAATTAATCTATTCAGGTAAGAATCATCAATGTATGATAAAAACCAGTTACAAAGTGTGAGGAGTAACCGAAGTTTTTATAATAAAGGACTTTCAAACAAGATACCTATTGATAGCCGGGTGTGGTGGCTCATGCTTGTAATCCCAGCATTTGGGAGGCTGAGACCAGAGGATCGGGGTTCGCGGCCAGCCTCAGCTACCTAGTGAGGCACTCCACAACTTAGTGAGACCCTGTTTCAAAATAAAAAGAATAAAAAATAGGGCTGGAGGTAGAACTCGGAGGTAGAATGCCCCTGAGTCCAATCCCCAGTACCACAAAAAAAAAAAAAAAAAAAAAGTTATCTATTGCTGGCAAAAGGGAAAACAGTACCTTTACAGTGGAAAGCCTTGGCAGGCACTACCTTAATCAACAATAATCAACAAGGGTCAACATCATCGTAATGAGGGGAACTGGCATCACAGGTCCCCTGTTATGACGCATGGACAATGAGATGACATCATCTCTATGGTATCCCAGATGAAAATGCATGACCCAAATGTAATTATGGGGAGATGCTGGAAAAACTCAGATTCAGGAAGGGTCTACAAAATACTCCTCTACACTTTTCTAAAATACCACTGTCGTTAAAGACAAACGACTCTTCCAGACTAGAGGACTCTAAAGAGACACAAACTCAATGTTTGATTCAGTATTTTCCTGTGTCACATGGCATGCAATGGGGGTAGCTGGTGAACTCCAAATGCAGTCTCTAGATTAGAAAATAGTTTTTTTGTTAATGTTAATTTCCTAGTTTTGATGATTAGCATTAGTTGGTCATGTAAGAAAATGCCATTTTCAGAAACATACTAGAAGTATTTAAAGATAAAGAACATGATGTTTGTAACTTTCAAATAATTCAAGAAAAATATATGACATCATATGAAATATGTTCGGCATTATGTTAAAGTACTTGGCATATATATATATATATATATATATATATATATATATATATGAAATTAAGCAGAGTTGATAAATTGTTAACATGGGGAGTTCCATATACTATTCTCTCAATCTTTTCATAAGCCTATAATTTGTCAGAATTAAAAGGTTAGAACAATAGCAAAAAGGGGGGTGCAATGTTGATATCCTTAACCAGCCTAGACCAGTGCAATGTATAATCGAGAGTTCTAGCTGTAGTTTTCTGGAAACCCCAGATGCCAAATATGTCACATTCCTTTTTCATCTGTCTTCAAAGCTCCAGTATTCACGACAGGATGGGAGATGATGTAAACGAGCCCATTCCCTCAACGATGGCTTCCCATAACTACCCAGCCACACAACAGCAGTGTCGTTAGAACTAGCTATCATTGCCCAGCCAGCCAGGGTCTTAAAAATTTATCTCCTGGAACCCATAGTCCACATGGTCTCTTCCATTACCGACGGAAGGCAGCAGAATGTCATCTCAACTCCAGTGCCTGATGCCACCACAAATAGATCACTCGGAAATCAGGTGGCAATTGGTCCCTAGTGCTATCTGCACCATATGATGGTTGTCTGCTGTGCTGGAGTCTTCATATACCGCTCTGGCCCTGTGTTCAGCTCCCTGTCTGTTCTGGACAAACTATGGATAAAATCAACCTGATGAGGACCCTTTGCATTTTCTGGAGTCAAGAACTGACCAATCACAGGGAATGGATACAATGTAACCCACCACCCCCACAATGACCCAAGAACTACACTGGACAATGGAGACCACAATGTGTCCCCCCCTTCCCTTCCTCTGATTAAGACAATCTAGAGAAAGTGCAAGAGTGCCCCCTTCTGCCCAGATCTGGAATTGTTCTGTTGTACCTTCACACATCGCAGCCCCAAGATGGTTTGAAGTCGAACCTTCTGCTTCCAGGGCACACATTTTTAAACACTTTGCTGCAGTTGCTTAAGCCAGCTCTTAAGATATCACCTTGATTATTTCATTTCATCCCTTCAACAATCCCAACAGCCTACCAGAGCAGTGATCATAGCCCCCTCTAACCAATGACTTCAAACAGGCACAGGGATGAAAAAGTTGCTGATCCAAGGTCAGAAAGACTCTCCTTTAAAAGTATCTCTATCTCTAAAAGTCCATGGTTGCAAAAGATTGCTTCTAAATCCTCCTGCATCACTAACACTATAGGTGAGGTGCTGTGATTTAGGGCCATCCTCTAAGGGACGAGGGCTGGGGAAGAGTAGGAAACAGACATAGGAAGCATCTGCAACAACTGATGCCTTTATATGTCAAATGTGCAGACTTCATTAATTTTCCTGTTGCAATTAGACCTGCCCAGGACTGTCTGTTCCATTTCCTATGAATTCTGTGCTCTGTTTTCCTTTCCCACCATGACAGCTACCAAAATGGAAATGACTATCCTATCTGGAGACCACAGGGGTCAAGGTTCTCCCCTCACTCTGGAGCACATTTCCAATGAGAAAGAAGAAAGGAGGCGAGGACAGGGGCTGTTTCAGGGACCAGTGAGTTTACTCTCCCTGGAGCTTGCAAACAGAAGCAAGACGTGGGAATTCTCCCTCTTCACGTGCACCCTTGAGAAACAAGGGCACATTTGCTTGCACAAGGAGCCACATACAAGATGATTTTTAGGAGGAGAGAAAAGAAAGTTGGCATAAGTATTTACCAGTAGAAGAATGGTGCAATAAATGATGACATTCCATTCATAAATATTAATGATCAGTTTCAAAGAATGTAATCTGAGTAGGTGGTGTACACCTGTAATCCCAGTACTTGGGAGACTGAGAGAGGAGGATTGCAGGCTCAAGGCCAGCCTTAACAACTTAATGAGACCCTGTTTCAAAATAAAAAAAAAAGAGTGCTCTGGCGCTCAGAATGCCCCTGGGTTCAACTCCCCGTGCCAGAAAGAAAAAGAAGGAAGGAGGAAGGAAGGAAGGAAGGAGGGAAGGAAGGAAGGAAAGAAGGAAGGGGATTCTATATATATAATTTCAAAGCCTCAGTGACATAATGAAAGGTTAAATTATTTCATTTATGTTAAAATATATACAAATCAGGGTACCTAAACATGTATATAAAGAAATAGATAAAGCTCTATAAGGACACTCTCCAAAATATTACTAGTGGTTTCCTGGAAGAAATATCTAAAAGGGACTTCAACCTTACCTGTGATATTTTACTATATTACCATAGAACAAATGTATTTATGACCTGGAGGGGAAGGTTCCAAGAGATGTCTGCATGTACCTGCCTATCACGCTATTCCTCCGTATGATGTATAATTACAATGCCCCAATAAAAAAAAAAAAAGAATGTACTTATTTATTAAATATTCAACTGAACATTAATTGTTTCTTAAATTTCATAACCTTTCTACCAGACACTTCAAATGTCAACTGGGGCCTGGAAACAGCTTCTGTTTTTTCTGGAACCAGCCACTGTTGAAAGCTACCAAACTGGATCTTTTGCAGCTCAGACAGTTGATAAGATTTCAGAAAGGTGGACCCAAATATCAGTCAGAGTGTTGGACCGACATTGAAGCCCCTTCCAGTCCAAAGGTTTAAGGGTGCTAAGTTTGTACAAACCAACATGGAAGCACATTCATAAGTGGGTAGCTCTTCCCAAAGAGAGACTTATATTGGTGAGGAAAGCAATGGGCTTTTGTAGTTAGCTAAACAAGCAAACTGAGTCCACAATGAGATTCGGCTGTTTTCTCCATCTTCTAGGAGATGCAAATACATTCAGATGCCCCCATCCAATTGCCTGGGAATTACCAGGCAATGCCAAGAGCTGACAGTGGCAAAAAATTGCCATTCTTTACCAGAATATCAAGAGATTATGGTTCCACAAGGCATACTGCTGAGAAGAAAAGAAAAGAAAAGCCAAACAGACTGGGAGACTTAGAAGCCAGTACTCCACAGGAGGGAAAGGACAGGTGTCTTCGGATCCACCCCTTCTCAAGTTCAGTGACTATTTAATATCAAGTTGTGCTTATCAGTCCTGGAAGGAGATCTGCGTAGACTTACTATTCTGCCATGACTGAGCTGGATTTGAAAAGGTTTGTTGTGGTGGTGTTCTTCATCTTGAAGGTTTAGAATAAACAGACTCTCCAGGGTCTGTCCATAGCAGATAATGATTCTGGAACAAAGAAATGTTTTGCTGACTCGCTTAAAGGGAGTAACTAGTTAATTAACTAGGCTTGAAAGAAATGAAAATAAGTGGGAAAAAGCATCTGTGGGCTTTGAAGATCAGGACTGGGTGCCCAGTTCCTCCGCTGTTCTCTAATGCTGTGCAATCCTGAGCCACATGGCAAACCTCCCTCTGAGTCACAATTGTCATCCATAAAATGCACATACAAGGCAATATACAGTTACTCATAAAGGTGTCATACAAAACTAATACAAGAGTTATCATTAGCCCTTGTTTACAAATGAGGAAACAGATTCAAGGGACTAAGAGAATTTCCCAGGGACATGCAGATGCTGAGTGAGAGCAGTTTCACCCCCAGGTGCCCGTGGCTGTTCCCCCAGGTCCTCCCATGCAGCCTGCCCTTCTGAAATGTTGGGTTTAATATCTATTATGTGAACTCCATCCATCCCACTGCACTGAGCAAAGAGTTTAGCACATCATAGGTGCACATTATACCTTTGCTGAATGAACCAACCCAGGAATCAATGAATGATCAAGTAAATTGACTCATTTGCAAATGCTACTAAACAGTTTATATGCATAACACATGGAATATGACCAGCTCATGTTCCTAAAGTCAAAAACATATTTCTCAGCGGGACATGGTGGTGCACATCTATAATCCCAGTACTTGGGAGGCTGAGACAGGAGGATTGCAGGTTCAAAGCCAGCTTCTGCAATTTAGTGAGACGCTCAGCAATTTAGCGAGACCCTGTTTCAAAAAAACAAGAATAAAAAGGGCTGGGGGTGTAGCTCAAAGATAGAATGCCCAGAGGTTCAATCTCCAGTACCACAAAATAAAATAAAATAAAATGTCGGTGTTACAAATATTAATATGTGTGTGTTTGTAGCTGTAATATATGCACTTGTTTCCAGAAGAGAGAGAATATGAGAACAAGACAAAGACAAAGGCCACGGCCATCACGTTAGCAGCCTCTCGGTGCAGATGGATGCCCAGCACCTGTCTGGGATCCAGTAACCCTGGGAGCTCTGGGCAGCAGTCCCCTGCACACCTCAGCCCTTACTCTGAATTGCAGAGAGAATTGTCTTTGAGGAGCTCCTCTTTCCATCAGCCCTGGGTGCATAGAAAAGGTCAGGCTTGCAATTGGATCTATTTTCTGCATTGCCAAGGTTCTGGCTTAAAGTGAAACATCAGAGAGCTCTGTGATCAAATAACTGATGTGATCAGATAACCTTTCATTACACAATAAAGGCCATGGACGCCTGCCTCCACCTCGCCACGCTGGAGAAGGGGAGTCTGTGGAATGCCAAACTTCTAAGGCTGGCTCAGAAACACAGCTCAGGCCTCGAAGACAACACCCAGCTGCCTTTCCACTTGCAGTTTATGTTTTCAAAACCACCAATTCTCTTATTTCCTCTCTTCTGTAGTCTTCAGGCTAGACTAGAAAGTTTAGTGACTTCATAGGCTCACAGGGAGTTAGGAATTATTGATCTTATTTACTGCTCTCCAGCTGTGTTATTTCAGCACAGACCCCTCTGAAACTCAGCGTTCTCCTCTGTAGGATGGGAATGATGATACTGAGAGGCTACAAGGAGCAGCAAGTGTGCAAGAATGGAATGCTAGTGATCTGGGAGGGTTCATGGAGCCAATGTGGGAAATGCTAGCACGGTTAACAGAGAAGTGTAAGTTTCTGATTAAAGAGTAGGTTTTGTAGAGAATATGTGACAATGCAATAATATTCTTCTTTCAAGATTCAACTTAAGCATCATCTCCTTGGGGAGCCCCTGGACCCCATTGGGCATAGCCTAGCAGACCCTTCTCTGGCCTCTCTCAGCATTAAGTGTGCACTTCATAACTACCCAGGGCACGCTCATTTACAACTGCCTTCCTGTTCACAATCCCCCAAGCAGATTTGGATTAGCTCAAAGCAAAAGCCATGTCTCACGAACCCTGCCATCTCTACCACTCAGCACAGATCATTCAATAAACAAGAACCAAAATCCTTGACATGAAATTGGGCTAAGCATTAGATGAGTGTTTAGTTACTAAATGTTAGTACAAAGAAAGATTGTGCCTCCTTTTTTTTAAAAAAAAAATGATGCCACTGGGGTTTAGAAAAGAGTGGTGACTTTCCCAAGAAGAGAAAGCTAGTGACAGAATGCAGAATGGATCTGGGGTCCCCTGGCCCAAGGGGACACAAGATGCCGAGTAACTTCTCCCAGAGATTGCCTGGTTCAATTTAAATTTCAAATAAACCATAATTAATTGTATAGCAAAAGTATGTCCCCTGCAATATTTAGAACAGACACATACATACTAGAAATACACATTTTTAAACCTGAAATTCAAATGTAACTGTTATATATATATACATATGTGCGTGTGTGCGTGTGTGTGTGTGTGTGTGTGTGTGTGTGTGTGTGTGTGTGTGTGACAGTTCCTATTCCCAGACTCCACCATGGACATCAGCCCCAGTCACCTGGCTGACCTTAGACTTTGGCAGGTATAAGATGTGGACCAGTGGGACTTTTTTATGAAAACCAGAGGGACAGAGAAATAACAATGTAGCACCGATAAGGAAGTGTGGATCCCTGAAACCAGGGTTGCCCCATGTACCCAGGAAGAGGCATCCAGAAAGGTATGAAGGGAGCAGATGGGAAGAAAGGGATAGCGCTCTGTAGGCAGAGCCAGAATCCCACTGAGATGTGACCTCTTCCATCCTGGGACTCCTGAAAGCCCCAACACTAATATCACTAACCTCACAGGGTTACTATGATGATCAAATGATATAATGCATGTGTAGGTCTAAGGCCCAGCACTTAGCAAACTCCCCAAAGTAGCCTTCTTTATTATTCTTTTTTAACTACATGGTTTTTTTTTTTTTTTATTTTTAATGTCCAGAGTTCATAATGCAAGGGCCAGAGCTTCCTCCCAGCCTCAACATTATAAATTCTCACCTGGCTTGTGAGGCCAACAGACACACTTCTTGTCTAACCTGGTTTCTGGGAAGACTTCGTTCAGGTGCACAGTTGTCAGTGGATCAGGTGGAATTATGTCCTTCATGTTTTCTGTTTCTCAGATTCCTCAACCCTGACCTTTGAGAAACACAAACTCAGCACAACTTTTCACATCTTCCTTTTCTTCTGCATTCCACCAAGGCAGGAGGTATATTTAGCCTCTGGCACAGGAACCTTCAGGACATTACACTTCTTTTCCAAATCATCCACCAAGCATGTCTTGACAACCTTGGCCCTGTGGAAAGCCCAGTCGATAGCTACTGGTTTCTCAGGTGGAAAAACCAACCTGGAGGCGAGGGCTCATTCCAGGACTTCAAGGAATTTCTGAGTGTGATCTCCCCCAAAACTATCTGGTCAACGGTTTGGGGTTTTGTTTTGTTTTATTTTATTTCATGTATGTGTGTGTCTAGGGCTGGAACCCAGGGGCATTCTACTTCCAAGTTGCACCTCAGATCTATTTTATTTTTATTTTGAAATGGTCTCACTAAATTGCTAAGACTAGTCTCAAATTGGCAATCTTCCTATCTCAGTCTCCCAAGCCCATGTGCCACCACGCCCACCAGTCAATGGTTTTTAGGGCAAGTTGCATCCAGCCATTTAAGATCTTTTGTTGACCATTATTCTTACTCTTGAGGGAATGAGAAGTGGCATTTATTGGACATATTGCATATCTCAAGCCCTGTCATGAGTACTGTAAGTACATTATCTCATGCAAACCTCATAACAATCCTCCAGGGTAGCCATGGTAGTTTACTGGAGTACAGAGAAGTTGACACCTGCCAGCATCCTCACAGATAATAAGTGATAGCGACAAGATTTGAACCCAGCTCTGCTGGGGTTGAAATTCTATCTTTCTGCACTCTGCCCAGTGGTTTAAAGGATCCTCTATGGATCTTCACCCTGTGAGAACCCATTTGGTGCCAACAACACAAGGAGACTTAGACATGAAGCCATTTCTGAATGGCCTCCACCATTCATTTTTTGTATTGTTTTGCTTTGCTTTTGTGGTACTGGGGATTGAACTCAAGGGCAGTCTACCTCAGAGAGACACCTCCAACCCTTTATTATTTTTTTTGTTTTGAAGCAGGTTCTTTCTAACTTGCTGAGAGTCTCTCTACATTGACAACACTGGTCTTGAACCTGCAATCCTCCTGTCTCGGCCTCCAAAGTATTGGGATCACAGGCCTGCACCACCACACCTAGCCAAGCCACTTCTTTTGGAATCAGCCTCGTAACCGCTGTCTGAGGGAAGGTCACAGGAGCAGGAAAGAACTGCCCATGTTGCCTCTAAGAGATTAGGCACTGGAGGGTCCCAGCTGGCGTGGGGTACCAGGAAAGGTCCCCTGGGTGACGGCCCCTGGAAGCAGGCCTGTGCCACCATCTCCTGACCTCTCATCTGTGCCCCACGGCCACTCTTTGCTCCATCTCTCTGGGCCCAGAGCCAGGGGTGGGGGCTGTGGAAAGACATGAGGGTGGATGGGTCTAAATGGAGCCCCCCCCAGTGGTCCACCCCCCAGCCCCAATTCAGTTAAAGATTGCAGGAAGTGGTTTGTCCGTTTAGAAGTCGTCTCAGCCTTGGGGCCCTTCTGAGAAATGAACTTGCAGTTCTCTAAAGATAGATTGCGCAAAACAGGAGGGGCGGCCCCCAAGGACCCTCAACAGCAGCAACTCTCCTGAGGACTTCCAGTGAGCGCCTCCGGGGCCCCACCCCCACCCTGCCCCTCCAGCAGCTGCCACCCACCCCACGGGCCAGATCAACACCCACTCTTGTGCAAGGCTCAGGTTTCGTGGCTCCAGAGAACATGCTTAGTTCAGAAGAAGCATTGGGGAGGGGGGAAGGAGAGGACATTAAAAAACCGGGGGAGGGGAGTGGGGGATGGGGGCGGGGCCTTCAGCTGTTGGTGTCATTTATTTTCCATGGGATTTCAACTGTAATTTCAAACTGCATCTGGGTTTTCTGAAACCATGTGATTTGACATGAGGTTCACAGAGAGTTTAGGCCTCTCTCCAAACCTTGGTTCTTTCATGCCCAGAACAGGTGGCAGGATCTGAGAGGGCGAGGTGATATGAGGAAGGGGGAGGGGCCTAGTGCCCTGATGGACAGACAAGAAAATAAGGATATTGGTGATTGGCTTGGCTAGGTTGGAGGGTGAGGGCATGGGGCAATTCCACTTGGAAATTGGAATTTCCTTGCAATCAGACAGGGCTGACCTGGTGAAGAAACTGCCCCATACATTTTATACTTTGGAGAATGAGTTTTTAAGCCACTGTTTTTATTTTTGTTTTTATTTTTTAAGAAAGAGCTCTACCAACAAGGGCTAAAACGGACTCAAAGTTCATATACTGGCAACCACACCCCTGATTTCCACTCCACTCAGAACAGATTCCACACTTCAGCAGACCTTGATGTTTATTTCCTTTTGCGAATCTTCTCTGCCAAGTATCAGGAATGCAGAGAAGACTAGGACACAATGAGCAAAGGGTCTAGTGAGAGAGAGAGAGAAGGAAGTTTAGACAGAAGAGACCCTGCTATTCCACGCACTAGCACAAGTGTTGAAAAGCATAGGAGGAGACGGTGGGTTCCTCGCTGGAGGGGCGGGGAGTGGGGTTCACTAAAGGAGCCTCCTGCAGCAGATGGCGGCTGAGCTGGCTTTAGAAACCTGAATTCACCAGGCAGATAAGGTCGACAAGGCTGATTCTGGCTGGGGCAGATAGCATGTGCAAAGGCAAGAAGAAAGAAAAACAGCCCAGACCAGGTCTGCAGTTGTTCAGAAGGGAAGAATGGAGGCTGAGAGGGCTCAAGGCCCCCCAGAGCATTTAGCCATGGAATCTCTGGGGACAAGGATCTGCTTGAGCTCTGCCCAGCTCAGAGTGGACTGTGGGCCAATCTAGAACCCTGTAAAAGCACCTGAGGGCCTGGCATCCCTCCATCAAAGTCCTCCAGCTGCACAAGACTTAAGCATTAGCACCTCACCCCTCTGGGGCCTGTAGAATTCCATCGTGCCTATCCCAAAGCTTGAGCCCAAATGATGTTCGGAGCTCTAGAACACTGAGCGCATCCTAGCCATCTCTCCTCCCGTCTGCTGGCTCACCTCCCAAGGCCTCGCCGGCCCTTTCAGACCTGTAGCTTCTCCTGTCCTCTTTGCCCCTACCGGTTCACAGCCTCCAACAATCTGTCCCTGCCTCTGTTCTTCCACTCACATATCCTGACTTGCCCCTGAGCCTGGCTTCCCTTTACCTTTTGCTTTTCCATCCCATGCTCATCCTTCCTTCTTCGCCTTCCCTTAAAGCTGCTCCAGCAGCCCGAGGGGAAGCTGCTCCCCTCCTCCCTCGACCCTGCCCATTCTGCACATCCCCCTGTGTCTCAGGTGGGAGAGTTCACAGAACAACTGTCTTGCCACTACCCTATTCCACACCTGGCAAAACCTCAAACCTGAGTCAAACGCACAGTCACCTCCTCTGCTCACCTGTGTGGGTGGCTGAGCAGAACCAGAGAAATCCCCAGCACTGTAAAGCGATGCCAGGGCTCCACTGCTTCTCCACAGAGGTGTTGTCTTCAACCCACTCAGCCTTTGGGAGTCGAGGTCCCTGGTGGATTCTTTTTCTTCTGTTCATTTAGCAGCCTCTGCCACTACTTTGAAAACCTTCCCTTCCAACTCCCCCTGTTTCATCTCCAGGGTCCTAGAACCCAACCTGGCTTCCTAATCCAAAACGTTAGGTGCACACTACTAAAATTCTTGCCTAATTTCTCCCCAAATTAACTCTTGCTGCACCATCTCCCTCCCCCGCTCCCAGAATCAGAAGATCTATTAATATCCTATTGTTGATATAGCAAATTTTCTCAAATTTAGCGGGTTAAAATTATACAAATGGAACAGGTGTGGTGGTGCACACCTGTAATCCCAGTACTTGGAAGGCTGAGACAGGTTTGCAGGTTCAAAGTCAAACTCAACAACTTACTGAAACCCTGTTTCCAAATAAAAAATAAAAAAAGACTGGGGCTATAGCTCGGAGGTAGAATGCTCCTGGATTGAATCTCCAGTACAAAAATAAATAAATAAACAAACAAAAGACACAACTGTGTTCTCTTCTGATTCTAGAAGTCCAAAATGAGTTCTGTGGCAGTAAAAATCAATGTCAATAAAGCTGGTTTCTTCTGGAAGGCTGAGGAGAGAATCAGTTTCTCACTTTGTCTGGCCTCCAGGGGCTGCCAGCATTCCTTAGCTAATGGCTACATCACTCTATCTCTTCCATGGTCGTGCCGAACTCTCTTCTGTATTTAGTTTCCCTCTAACCCTCTCTTACAAGGACACTTGAAATGGCATTGAAGGCTCACTTGGATAATCCAAATAATCTCCCTATTTTAAGATCCTTAATTTAATCACATCCTCCAAGCCCCCTTTACCATGTAAGGCAACATTCAGAGGTTCTGAGGATTAAGACTGGGACATCTTTGGGAGGCCATTATCCAGCCTAACACAGAAGACAAGGTGTGGCCACCCTCCCCTGCTCTTCTCAGCATCTCTTCTCCTCCCCTTCTTTCTGTCTTCCATTCCCTGTCGGCCGTCTCCCATGATCCTATAAGCATGATCATGTGCCTTCTATATTAAACTATAAACACTCTCTGGATCTAACATTTCCCCCCAAACCTCCAGCCTATTTCTACTCTACTTTTCTTCTAGAACATTCTAGAAAGAGTACTCTTCACTTGTCTCCACTTCTCACCTCCCATTCCCTAGCCAGGCACAGTCTCCTTCCTCCCGGCACTCTCCTGGAATGGCTCTTATGATATTGGCAAAACAGTGAGCCCCTTTCAGTCCTACTCTAACTCGACACTGCCACAGTGGACTGTGGACTCCTCACTGACTTTGGGGAACTCTCTTTCCCTTGATTGATCCTCCTCAGATCCTGCTCATCGTTCCTTATCATCATGAGCTCCTTCTTCTCTTTCCACTGTTTGAATACTCAGCTTAGGTTCTTGGCTTTTCCTCTCTCCCCTGACACTCTGCTGGGGTAACAGGCTCTATGTTCATCATTTTAACAACCACTGATAAGCTGGTGTCTCCTAAATCCACACCTCTATCTCTGGTCTCCCCCTAGTGCTATATTCAGTTGCCAACTTGACACCTCCAGCTTGATACAGCACAAGCTCCTCAGGATCAGACTCTTGCCAACCCCCTGTGTTTCTAATCTCCATCCATGCCATCCTCCTCATCATCTACCCCTTCTCTTAACAGTTTCACCTATGTGTTTGTTCTCTTTTATTTTACTAACCTACTGACCTAGTTTAGGACACCCTACAGAAGCTTCATAACTAATCCTAAACCACTCCTGCTCACCTCTGCCAATCAGACTCTTGCCAATCTCCTATGTTTCCAATCTCCATCCATGCCATCCTCCTCCTCATCTACCCTTTCTCTTAACAGTTTCACCTATGTGTTTGTTCTCTTTTATTTTACTAACCTACTGACCTAGTCTAGGACACCCTACAAAAGCTTCATAACTAGTCCTAAACCACCCCTGCTCACCTCTGCCCACTGCTAATCCATCTTCCACAGCCTTCTGAGCTGTGTGTCTATTCCATTTCTCTACTCGAGAATATTTGATCGTCCCATGTTACTTTCAGATTAAAACCAGGATGCATGCTCTTCAGACTGGAATACAAGTTCTTTCTGACCTTGCTCCCCCCGCCTCCTGCCTCTTAGAGTTGCTCTTTACGAAGCCTGTTAACACCAAGCTTCTAATTCCCACAAAGGTCACGATGTTTCCTACTTCGCACCACTGTTCATGCTATTTTTTCACACTTCTTTGATGGCAAACCCCCAGTCAGTGCTGAAGGCTGGACTCAGGTAATACCTCTTCTAGGAAACAACCTTAAATCTCCAGTTCTTCCTCTAAACTCATGTGGCACCCTGCACATTTCTCTGTTAACATTTAGCACACTAAATGTTAACGTAGAAGATCTACGTATTCCCTTCTCCCTCCAGCTTCTGTCCATCCTTTCTCTACATCAGTACTCAGTAGAGAAGTCTATTTGACCTCATTGTTTAAAACAATTCCCTGTCTATTTTCTGTGGCTAGGAACACAAAGTATAGCCTGGTTATGTTGTAAGGAAGAGAGATTTATTGGGGCTCATGCTTCTGGTCCATTCTTGCTGGCAGAACCTCAAGACAATACAGGGCATCACAAAGAGAGCCTGAGAAACTTAGCCAAACTAGCTTTTATAGCAGACCCACTCTTGAGATAACCCACTAACTCATGAATGGATTCATCAATTTATGGGGGCAGAACCCTAGTTAGCTCTTACAAAGTGTCACCTGGTCCTACCACCTAATATCTCATAATGGGGATCAAGTACAAACTTGAGTTTTAGAGGGGACAGACCACATTCAAATCATCGCAACACTTCAATCAAGTGATGCTCTTCATCACCTTCTGAATATGTCCTAGAAAATACTTCTTACACTGAAACAGACGGCCAACTCAACCCCCTGAATGTTCTCCCACCTCAGTGGCCATTTCTACTCAGCCCCTTTGCTCCATCTTCCTCATCATCACAATTTTATCTTTATATCCCTGTTAAGACAAAACTCATTTACTATATAATTCACCCATTTGATGTGTACAGTTCAATGCTTTTTAGAATATTCACAGGTATGTAGAACTACCATCATGGAACATTTTAGAAAATTTTCATTAACTCAAAAAGAAGCACCATATCCTTTAGTTATTATCCTCCTATCTTCCCATTTTTCTCCAGTCCCGAATCAATCACTAATATACTTTCTGCCTCTATATATTTGCCTATTATGGAGATTTCATAAAAATGGAATATCTTATGTGGACTTTTGTGACTGACGTCTATCATTTACCATCACAGAGCAAGTACCAGTACTTCATTCCTTTTTGCGGCCAAACAAAATCCAATTGAATGTATGTTCCTTATTTTATTTATTCATTTCCTCTTTGATCTCTTTAGGATTATTTCCTTCTCTTGAATATTATAAATAATGCCACCATAAATATTTGAGTACCAGTCTTTGTGTGGTCATATGTATGTTTGTATTTCTCTTGGGTTTATAACTAGGAGTGAAATTGCTAGGCTGTTCTATGTGTAACCATTTGAGGAACTGCTAGATTGTTTTCCAGAGTGACTGCACCATATTACATTCCCACCAGCAGTATATAAAGGTTCTAAATTCACCAATATCTTGTTCTTTTTCATGGCTGAGTAGAATTTCATTGTGTGTATATTCCATAATTTTGTAATCCATTCACCTGTTGATGGACACCTAAGTTGGTTCTGTAGCTTGGCAATTATGAATTGTGCTGCCATAAACATAGATATGCATGTGTGACTATAGTAGTCTGGTTTCAATTTATTTGGGTAGATACTCAGGAGTAGTATAGCTGGGTCATCGGGCAGGTTCATTCCTATTCTTCTGAGGACCCTCCACACTGATTTCCAAAGTGGTTGCACTAATTTGCACTCCTACCAATCTGACAGAGTTCCTACTTCTCTAGATCCTCACTAGCAATTATTATTATTATTTGTGTTTTTAATGATTGCGATTCTAATTTTTGTTAGGTGAAATCTCAGAAAAGTAGCTGGCAAAGACATTCTCCCATTCTCTCAGCTCTCTATTAAGAGTCTTGGTAGCTGCACAGAAGCTCTTTAATTTAATGCAATCCCTTATATTAATCCTTTGTTTTAATAAATGTTTCTTCACTTACTCTATGTTCTTACAACTATTGCCAGGCATTTCTAATAATTTCCACCAGTTTCAATGGGGATCAGGTCTATGGTGCTCTTACACCATTACAGAGGAACCTCAGCACAACTTTAAAGGTCCATGTTTCCTAGACCTCATTCTGTGCACCTCCTCTGTTTCCTATCTAGACTAACCACACAGATGGTCTCATCCAGTGTGTGGCTTGATACATCACCTGTGCATGGAGGTCAATTCCAAGCCGGAGCATCTCTCCTGAATTACTGGCTCTTATGTCAACTCTTTCTCGACTTGGATGTGAATAAACGTCTCAAACTTAAATCCAAACTTAAACTCCTATCTCTCCTAAATCTGCATCTCATACAGTCTTCCTTATTCCATTAAATTCTTTCATTTTCTCAGGCCAAAATCTGTGGAGCCAGCTTTAACTCTTCTTTCTCTGATATTTCATATTTATTCCATAGGAACTCATGTAACCCCACCTTCAAAACATATCACTACCTCCTTTGCCCCTCCCAAATATAAATACATTTGAATTCTGTCTCTTCATTATGATTTTACCTACCATATCAGTTATGCTCTCTGTCAATTTACAAGATCCAAAGAACCCATGGGCTATGGTTTGACTATCGCTTCAGTGTGTCTCCCAAGGTTTTGTGTGCAAAAAGTTTGATCTCCATTGTAAGAACATTGGGGTGGTGAAATATTTGAGAGATAGTTAGATCATAGGGCCACCACCCTCAAAAGGGATTGATGTACTTCTCCCAGCAGTAGTTAATTCTCTCAAGAGTGGGTTGTTTAAGAGTGAGGCCGGCCTTTTCCTACTCTCTTAATTGCTCTCTCACTGCATGACCCCTCCTCTCTATCTCACACACACATGCACTCTCCCCATGTGATACTAATCTGCCATGGGGACTTCTCTAGAAGCTGATGCCAGAGCTCTTGAATCTCTAGGATGTGAACTAAACTACCCAGTCTCCAGCATTTTGCTACAGCAACATAAAACAGACCAAGACACTGCTGAAGCCAAATATCTGATAATTTTAAACTATACTGAAGACTTGGGGGTTTCGTAGCAGAAGAATATCATGCATCATATCATAGATTCTGACATTTTGTCAGTTATGTATTCATGATATCCTCCTGTGTTTCTGTGTTCCTGATACATGCCTTTCATTGTATGCACAGCCTCTAGGGAACTACACCTAGTTCCCCTGGGCTTTGTTCATGGATTAGTGGAATGCAGCATTTCTTCCATTTCATCACATCCATAATACCGTAAGAGAAGGGAAAGAACGGTTCTCTCTAAAGAGTTAAAAAAAAAAAAAAAAAAGAGTACAGATGTAAAAGCAAAAATCCCATCAGCGTTTAGAGCAGATTGGTAAAGGAAAACACACACACACACACACACACACACACACACACACACACACACACACACACAGGTCACATCATATTCACATCATATCACATAAATCTTTCATGCTTTTGTAGTAACATGGCTTTAAGAAATGGTGCACCATATCCAAAAGTGCCAAGAAACAAGATGAGATCAACTGAGACACAGGTGCTTGACCGGCAATCAGGCCTTTTGTCTCTATGTAACTTTTAACCACAAATCATTGCATTCATGTAAGTCATCCATTCTATGATTATGAGCCTATGTGTTATAATGAGCCTTAAACAACCTTTTCAACAATGTTTTAAAAAGTAACCTCAGGTAAGAGCACCAAAAGAGGTATAAAATATGCAGTCCATGTTTTCAGATTTTGTACATAACAGGATTTGCCTCATTTGCTGCTAATAAACGGAAATATTCCTACAGTGCGGCTGATGTGACTCTCGACTGAGTAACATCATTCCTAATTATTGCGACAGCTAAAGTGAATCATCAGTACCTTGTACCCAGCTAAGAAACTTCTCGTTACTTCACTTATTCCTGGTAGCCCCTGTGTTTCAATGGCAATAATCTTTTCATTTCACAGTTGAGCGAACAGAAGTAATGTCACTTGCCCAAGACCTCCCAACTGGCAAGTGGCAAGTCTAAGAGTTGAATCCAAATTGTTTCTGACTCCAGAGCCTATATTCTAAGCAGGCATCCAAAGGTATTCTTTTGATTTCCAATATATCATATTTTCAGTAGGCATAAATATATTAATAAAACTGTAAGATGAAATATGTTTTGCTTTATCTTATCTTTGTTGATCTTGATAAAATGCTGGGTTTCTCTGATTTATTATTTTGTCATTAAGTTTAGAAATGTCTGTAGTTTCTTAGTGAATAGCAGCAAATATATAAGACCATTCTAAGTAGACTATCTGAATTCAAGGGAGCATTATAATTCATGCAGTAGTCAATGGAGCTAGGAGGCTTTCCAGAATAAAAGCTGGTTTCTGGCTCCTGCTCCACATCCACTGGCCTTGATGTAGGAGCTCTTTCCACCAAACTTCCTCAGGACTGCAAGCTGATCGAGGCCCTGCCCTGTGAGGGCACGGGGTGAGGAAGGCACTGCTATGGCTCTTAAAGCTTCTGTCCAGAAGGGCCATCATTGCCTCTACTCACATCTCATTAGCCAAAGCAAGTCACCTGACTCCTGCTGACCTCAAAGGTGGGCTGGGAGGTGCAATCCTACCATGGAAGGCAGTGATCCAGCATACGTGTGTAGAACAGTACCGGGTGCATGGCGGCACTCTATACATTTTTATTGAACTCATGACGGAATGGTTTCCAAGGGTCTTAAAAGTTCCTTTCAAGTTTTTTTTTGTTGTTTTTTTTTGTGTGTGGTTCTGGGTATGGAACCCAGGGGCATTTTACCTCCGAGCCACACCCTCAGCCCGATATATTTCCTTTATTTTGAAACAGGATCTCATTAAGTTGCAAAGGACCTCACTAAGTTGCTGAGGCTGGCTGCAAACCTGCAATCCTCCTGTCTCAGCCTCCCAAGTACTGGGATTACAAGCATGAGCCACCATGCCCAGCTCCTTTCAACTTTTAAATAATCTATCTTTCTTAATGTTTCCCACTCTCATCCTACACCCATAATGAAAATAAAAAAGAACCACAGGATCTGTAATATCCCTGGAACCATAGATTCTACCTCTTAAGAAAACGGTCTCTGGGCATGAGGAGCCCTGAAAAGATGGTGTTCTTTTTATTTTCTATATGCTTTTATTTGGTGCATTATAATTATACATCATATGAGGTCGAGAGTGATAGGAACTTACATTCACACAGCCCTTGGAGCACTTCCCTCTGAGACCCACCCCTCCCCCTCTCCATACATGTTCTTGAGGTTGGAGGTGGTAATTTTCTGCGCATATGTAGCAGCTTTGCTCCCATCTATGGAACTCTGTAGCCCTGACACATCTCCAAAATGCACCACAGAAGGAACTGTGGAGCCTGGACTTCAGCATCCAGCAGTAAAAAGTCAATAGAATGTGGGAAGCTCCATCTGCCTCCACTCCTCACGGAGACAGAGAGAGAGAGACAGAGAGAGAGAGAGAGAGAGAGAGAGAGACAGAGAGAGAAAGAGAGAGAGAGAGAGAAATCTTATTGTTCTAAGAGAACAGCAGCCACTTGGGATAAGCACCAACCGTTCTAAAACTAGTTCTGTTGTGGATGTGGAATATCCCCCAGAAAAGTTCATGTTGGAAATGCAGAATTTTTCAGGGGAGAAATAGTTAAATGAGAGCTCTAACCTCATCAGTGGATAACTCTATAATGGATCAGTAATTTGAATGGACTTACTGGGTGGTAACGGTAGGCCGAGAGGGTGTAGAGGTAGGTCACGGGGGGCATGGCCTTGGAGACCATATCTGTCCCTGGCCCCTTCTCTCTCTCTCTCTTTCTCTTTCTCTGTTTCCTGACTGTTATGCGCTAAGCAGCTTCCCTCTGCTAGGGAGGTTTCTGCCTTGGAGTTGACTGACGATGGACAGTACCTCTAAAATCATGAGCCAAATAAATCTTTCCTCTTCTAAGTTGATTTCCTCAGATATATTATTCACTGCGATATAATAGCTAACTAAAATAAACTTCTTTTAGTATTAAAAAGGAACTGCTCCCTGCCTAAGAAGGATCTCCATTCCTGGGCCACTCTGAATCCATTCCTCACTGCTCCTAAATCCATAACCACTAAGAGTCAATTACAGATACACAAACCCACAGACATATACAAAACAGTAGAAAGAAGGACACAGAGAGCTCCGGAGACCAAGAGGAAGAATTGTGAAGTAGACATTCAAGCTTATTAAGTGACTTTTGTCTCTCCTTCCTGTAATAACTCATCTGTAAAGAGGAAAATACATTCATTTTTGGCTGGGAAAAGTATTATTTTTAATTCTCCACTTCTTTCTAAGAGGAGCGTTACACAGTCAAAAGTGGTCAGGATGCAAATTGGAGATAAATGACAGGAAAAAGGCAACAACCATTGAACTTGGAGAAACCATGAGAAGAGCGTCTTGGGGTATATGTAGCCATGGAAAAAAGTGTTATGGTGGAGAACATGACCGAGTTAGGACTTTTTACCAATTATTGTGGGTGAGCATGTGTGATGTGACTTATCCTTCTTTCCTTCCATCTCCACTAAGAAATATTTAACCAAAAAATTTAAAACCCTAAGAATGGAGTTGATTTAGGAGAAAGGTAGGTGATGCAGACACAAGAACAGACGTGGTAATGAGAATTAGAAGCAACACCTAGGGAGACTTGGTCATGTCCAGGTAATAGAAAAAGGAAGGAAGGAGCTAGGGGGCGGTGTCCATGCCTTCCGGAACTCAGATGATCAGCCACCTGAGGCTTGAGAAGAGAAACAGCAAAATCAACATTTCCTAATATTTGTGCTAGGGACTGGTAATAGGTTATTATGTAACTTAGGTCGCACTTCACATGACTCAACTTATCTCACTGTTTTGTTAAAATAAGAGATGACTCAGAAGCATTCAAAAAGATTCATTACTGAGCCCACATATTCCCATTCAGAATTTTAAATAAAGCCCCTCGAGAATTCAGCTTAGGATCAAATCAACACTTTTTCTGCTACTTTTCAAAATTTTTTAGATTAAATCTCTTTCTTGCAAGAGTGCAATGAGCAATTCCTTTTTTTTTTTTATTTGACTTAAAAAGTGCCAATAAGCCGGGCGTGGTGGCGCACGCTTGTAATCCCAGCATTCGGGAGGCTGAGACCGGAGGATCCGGGTTCGCGGCCAGCCTCAGCTACCTAGTGAGGCACTCCGCAACTTAGTGAGACTCGGTTTCAAAATAAAGAATAAAAAATAGGGCTGGGGGTATAGCTCGGAGGTAGAACGCCCCTGAGTTCAATCCCCGGTACCGCAAAAAAAAAAAA